>JAKCPI010031280.1:0-74433 GCA_023213315.1 Euborellia annulipes
ATGACTTCTCTCTGAGCCACGGATCACGGGCGTTTTGGAAATTAATTGATTAATGGAAATAATTGGTTGCTGGAAGAAGCGTACTCAATTGATTGATTTTATGATTAATTCCTATTAATTTTCTGATATATTTATGAACTTTTGGAACAGTTTATGAATTGATTGGTTTCCACAAAACCAATCACAAACTTATCCAATGATAACTGTTTCTATTCCCACTACTATTTTATGATATGGTCCCACAAATATTTATAGAAAGAGAGAGACCAAAGTTAGAAATCGGCTGTCTATTCTTCCGATAGCAAGTGATAGGCATCGATCGCACAAATGTCTTCCCATTCTTCCACAAAGGTAACTGGATATTTTGACCATAGATGATCCGTAGCGGTCTGAGAGTTCGGACAGAGCCACTAATATTTCTCTCATTTTCAATCGGTCCACCGCCCCGCAGATTTGACGTCGGCGAGCCGAAGTAATTAAGCGCCTCATCCGAGGAAGGCGCCTAAAAAAATAAAACAAATTTATACATTTATAAATAACATGATCATCTTTGTCTAGAAAAAGGTGATTAAAAATCCTCGTAGCCGGAGAAGAACACCACAATCGTTGCGGTTGGGTGATGTGAGGAAGCTCGGGATTGGTAACCCCGAACCGTCGGCGCGTGGAACGCCCCCCCCCCGGCAGCCATCGATACCATGTATTTTCAATTTAATAAATATATTTATCACCCCTAAATGGCCTCTGTAGCCGAAAAGGGTTAAAAAAAAATCATCTACAGTTGTATAACATTGGACGTTTGATAAATGGATTGGTCGGCCCGTTTAAGTATTATTTTCAGGAAAGGATGAGCTAGGGCATGATGGACATTTTACAGATCATATATTGTAGTAAACAAGAATACGCTTTACCTTCAAGTTTAAAAAAATGAGTTTTTTCACATATATATAATTAGCTATCTGAGATATAAAGAAAGTTTTGTGAAGTTAGCATTATTTATAAAAATTATTAAAATAAAAATTTAAAGAAGATATATAGTTGCATGTTCGTATTTAAATTTAGTAGAAAAAATGAGCAATGGGGCTAATTTTATTTCATTTTTATTAATACCAGAGCTTACATTTCGGTCACATATGTGACCATCTTCAGGGTTATGTTAAAGTCTGAAATTAAACTATCCCTGAAGAGACATTAACCTGGCCCTGAAGATGATCCCATATGAGACCGAAACGTCAGCTCTGGTTTTAATAAAAACGAAATAAATTTTTATACCAAATTTAAATATAAAAATAAAATTAAAATCAACATTAAAAATTGAAATTATAAATTAAAGCTAATTAATTTTTAACAAAAATTAAAAATTTCCAAAAACAATGCTTGTGTTCCTAATTTCACCCCTTAGTTAAGCCCTATTACGAACTATAGGTCTTATAAAGTTAACTACGATATGGGCTTTTATTTAATCATATGATTAGCTTAACTATAACTGAAATTTAAAATCATTTGAAAGTTATAGTCAACAATCCGAGGGATAGCTAGTCAATTGAAGCAACAGGCCCTTAGATGATTTTCGTCGCAGGTGTTGCCCGTGTTCTGCTACAAATTTTAACATGTGCCACAAATGTCTCGAACTGTTTCTACGAATAATGGAATTTTTTATATTGGATTTTAGTTTTTACATTATATGCAAATAAGTGGTGACAACTAACTTGTTAGGCTTTGCCCTATTTATATAATTACTGTACTTACCTCTACAGAAAAATTACAAAATTTTCCTTCATAAAATTTATTCGTTGAAACAGTTCGAAACATTCATTTATTTTAACTTCTTTTTTTATATTTTTTTGAATTTAATTTTTATTGACATTTTTTTCTTTTATTTATATTTTTAATCTTTTTTGAATGTTTATTTTGGTTTGTTTTTTAATTCAAAAATTTAAATGATCATTTTGTCCGCAACGTTGTACCAAAAAAAAATATCCTTCGATAAAATGATTTACCAACGAAGGCGATTAAAATTATTAGGACTACATTCCAAATGTAGTTGTCAACAATGAAGTTCCCACTCTAATCAAAAAAAAAATTATAAAGAATGTTCTATTAATTTGAATAAATTAAAATATTTCTCACTATCTCTTATGATTTACATTATAAAATAATAAATTATATTTATTATATGATGAGTTTGTCAAATGAATCATTATTATCTTATCAATGTTACATTTTTTTTTTTTTTTTAAAGAAGAAAGGATTCTAAATTTCCCTCCAAGTAAACAAATGAATATTTGAGAAAGTGAGAAAGAAATCTTTGCATTACACACGCTGCTTTTATGATACTGTACACCTTTAGAGCCTCAACAAGATAATTTAACGCCTGGTACAAAGACATTTTATGGCGCCCCTCCCCTTCCTTTCATCTCACACACATACAAATTAAAAAAAAAAAAAAAAAAACTTCAAACAAATGTATTAATATTCAAAATGAATTGTATATGTGACTGTGAATAACGTCAATATTTTAAGACATCTTTATCAAATCTTGACTTTGGTGGTAAATTTTTTAACGTTAAAAGGATTATAAAATACTATGCCTATATAGTATTGAAATATAGTATAGTATAGTAGAGAAAGTATTGTCAAAAATTCACTGTCGAGATTTTGAAGGAAATACACGTTTTGAGTCCAAAAAAAAGGACCCGACCATTTTCGGGTTACATATTATGTAATTTATAGAGGGAAAGTATTTTTTTTAATTATCCTTCTCGGCTGTTGCGGCTATTTAGGGATTACAATTATAAATATAGAAAATTACATGTACAGTGAGGGACAATATTAAGTCCCACCCATGCGTTTTCTAGTTGTGATTATGCCATTGTTTTTAAAAAAATATTATATATTTTTTAATGGAAACTTTAATGGTTCAAACTTAGAAAATTTCGAATAAAGATTTTCATTTTCTTTTATAAAAACAATGAATTAATCACAAGTAGAAAACGCATGGGTGGGACTTAATATTGTCCCTCATTGTACCGATGGCTAGCGGGGGACGTTCAACATGCAAATCCTCCTGGGCCCCAACCCAGGTTTCGCCGCGTATTGCTTAACTGCAACGATTTACTCTTGCACTTCATAGGTAAGATAGGAGAAATGGTTGCCATCGTAACAAAATATTTTATAAATTTTATAGACGGCAACAAGCATCTTTGTAACATAATTTTGTAAGAGGTTAGAAAACCCCTTTTAAATTAACCTACAATAAATAAATAAATTATGAAATGTATCGTGGAACGTCCCCTGGTAGCCATCAATACAACGTGTATTAAAATTTATATAATAAAGTCATACCCCTAAATAACCTCAGTAGCCAAAAAGGGTTTTAAAAAAATATACTGAATTGATGGAAACTAAATATATGTCGACAAAACAAAATCCTTTGTGACAAGCACAGAACACAACTTTAAATTTCCCAAGATATAGAAGAATTGTGTGCTATGCGACCACTCACACCAGATTTCTGGTAGAGGATGCATATTTCGCAATTTTATTAAAAAATCTGGTCTACATCCCTTAAAGCCCTTCCCTTGGAAACTCCCATGGATTGATTCCATCTCACCTTTTTTCTCTTTGTTATAAGGACTTGAATACTTTGCCATCTGAAGAGCTTAATTAATTCTTGGAACAATATGAGAGATTTCTTATATATCAATGACAGTATAGTTAAAAAAAAAAGTTTGAAGGTTAACAAGGAAATATTTTATTCTTTTTTTTTTAATCTTCCCATTTCGAGTCCTTAGTTCCATGTTAAACTATATAGAGTTTAAACAATTTATTATCCATTCTCACTTTACATATGCCCCTGAGAGTGTGCAATATTTTTTACAACGCCTACACACTCTCTCATTTAACCTTGCAGAAAATCACTTTTCTCCGAATGCCGAAATGGCATAGAGAGAGAGACAGTTTGTTCGTTCGTAGGCATTCACCTTTTGAACAGATACGTGTTCAAAAAAATAATATTTTAGAATCATAAATATTCCTTTATATTTATATATATTATCAATAGAAGAAATTCGTGAGTGTTAGTGACCCCCCTAAAACAAGATGTGAATGTCACGGCGAGTTCTCTGCCTCTCGGGCTTTTCATTTTATTTTTACTTTTTAAATTTCAAAACTTTGTTTTATTTGCAGAACTACTAATCCAAAGAAATTTCCATTTGACTCTGGGAGTGGGTTTTTTAACATTAGCATTTAACCTGCTTTTTTGATATTTCACTTGAAATTCATTAAATTTATTGTGAAAAAGACTCAAATTCAAGCTAATAAGGGGTAGGAGTTTAATGGCAATTTAAAGAAAAGCAATAAAACATACAATAAAGCAATAAAATCTTAGAAATCTAGGTAAATATGAGATTTTAACAGGAAGAGATCTTCGTGGAATTTAGGATTTTTTCACAATAAATTTAATAAATTTCAAGTGAAATATCAAAAAATAAGGGTTATGGGAATTACTCAAAAACGAACATTCTCTCGATACTCAAAACAAACGTAAGCTAATAACCCATTTCGACGGCCTCTTGGGAATTTTGAATAAAATCGGCCAAAGATTACTAATATTTTATTGATGTACTTTTCGTCTTTTTTTTTTTTAATTTTCTGAAAATCAGTTGTACGTCGTATCATACTACTCTGAACATTTTTATTAATTCAGAAATTGTACAAAAAAATGTATTAGGAAAAATCAGAAATAAAATATATATTATTATTATTATATTTTTTTTTTAATTCCCTTTTTTAATTCCTCATTCCCACTCATTCACAGTCTTTTGGAACTTAGGCCATTTAAGACTTAAACGATATCGTATTGATTATATACATATTTGGGTAGGATTTATTTAAGCCATTTGGTATCAAATGCTTAAATAAAATCTTCGGATGGGGGTGAACCCGAGTGGAAGAAGGAGAAAAAACCCCGTGGGCATTATTATAATAATTCAAAAAATGTCACACTGATTGTCGAAATACATTTCAAAAATTTATTCCAATAAATTTATTGGAACCTAGTGTTTTTGAATCTTTTCAATTAATTTAACTAATTATAACTAGGGCTAACGGTAACTACAGAGGAGTTGCGCCTCTGAAATGAATGGAATTTAATATAATTATAGCACTTGTTGTATTTTGTATATTAAAATCTAAAATTAAAAGTTTTTTTTTAACACTCACACTTTTTTTCCCACTCACACTCACATACACATACACACAGGCAACTTAGGCCATATAAGTCATTTTACGATTTTCGTATTTTATTTGGTATCCAAATGGCTTAAATAAAATCATCGGACTGCCTGGGATCCGAACCCGCGACCCTTGGTATACAAAGCCAGCACGCTAACAACTACACCAAGGCCCGAGGGCAAAATTAAAAGTTGCTTGGCTAGCAACAAAATTGTAAATTTGTCAACGAATGATTTCAGTGTAACATTTACTGATTTTATTAATATCATTTTATTAACAGAACAAATAAAAAAATTATTATAAAAGAGGAAGAGGAGGTATATTATAATAATTTCCTCTTCAGTCATTCGATGATGATGATGATTCATTCTTTCCCACTTTGGCTAATGGCTCTACTCAACACTCTGGAGTGTAAGAGAGAGATGCAAATGGACCCACTTAATCTTTTAACTCTCTCTGTCATAAATTATTCAATCGCTTGCCTATCAAATTTTCTTTTTAGTTGCTTGTTTATTATTTACTCCACCAAATTTGACAACCATTAATTCTACATATATCATTTTAGTAAGTTTTTTAAGTTGATTAAATAAACCTACTTCTTCTTTGACATAAACATTTCTTTTTTTATTAATTTATAGTTTTTTAATTAAATTTTCATGAATCATTTTTTAATTTTATCTCCTCAGGATATAATGTTTCGTCTCCTTGTTTGGATCATCCTCAAGGAATTCTCATCATTAGTGATTTTTTCTCTTATTTCAATATGGCAAATTCAAATGAATTCGACTTTGATTGTCGGTAATCCTAATTACTATTTTTCTATTGTTGTTCTTTTGAAATCACTGGAGGAATTTGATTGAAAAATACATTTTATTTGTGATCATTTTGGTTGCCTATCTTCCTGGCTAATACTCCTCTACCACTGTACAGCCCCTCATCTTGATTGCTGCCAGAAAGCACAAACAAATGATTTTATTTATCACATGAAATAATCATTTCAATAAATAAGGAGTTCTCACAAAGGACTCCATAAATTTAAAAACAAAGATCGATCGAAAAAAGAAATAAGAATTCTAGGCCTATTTATTTTCCAAGCTGGAAAAATCTGATACATTATCATTATTATTGCTACTACAGAAGTTTCTTAATTAGTTACAATCGTTGCCAAGAGTTGGCGTTGTAGGCACAGTTCAGAGCACTATTCATAGGACTCCTTATTATGATTTCAGCATCACCTTTTAGCAACATTTATAACTAATTTCGAAACCTCTGCAAACTTTTACAGTTTTTTTAAATGAATATAATTCATTCATATAATATTTTGTTTCATTCAGAGAGCTTATTGCTATTGTTAACAGTGTGCCTTGGGAAATTTCATGAATAGATCTACATAACAACGGCTTACAATAAAGATGTTTTAAAAATTTCTGATATAGACGATGTTATGCATGAAGGAACCAAGCGCCATTAACCTAAATCTAAGATAAAGGGCATTTCATTTGCACAATTATAAACAAAACCAATGGCAATGACTTTTTCTTGCTTTATACAAAAAAGGTACACAGAGTAATAACTTTGTGATGTAAATAAGGAGTGGATCTTCTTTGTCCCTACAAGATGGCGGTCTTATCTCAATTTCGATCATAATAGCGCTTGGTTCCTTTACATATAACATCGTCCCTATATCCTATGATGTATTGCTGCTTCCCTTATCCTGGGGGAAAATCTTTTAGTTTTGAAGTATGTATGATAATATATTCAAAAGGAGATATAATTAAAATTATAAATTATATAAATAATCGAATCATAGTCTTCCTGTTAAATAAACACTCGTTATACTCTTTAAAAATCATTCAAAGGCTTCGTTCTTTTTTTATTCTCCTTGAAGGTCTTCCTATAAATTATTTATAATTATAAAAATGCATTATCTTGGAATTTATTTATGTTAGTGATAGTGTCAGAGGCTTTTTTTAAAGCTTATGTAAAAAGCTGCGACAAACAGGGCTTCTTGCTAACTAAATTATATTATACCTGATAGAAATGCATTTATTTATTATTCAGAGGCCTAATTGAACAAATCCAGTTAGAGATTTATTTAGTTTGTAAATTTGAAAAAAATATTTTAGCAAAAATAATAGTGAGACTTAGGATTGAGGAATTTTTTAAATTTCAGGTAGTTGACCCTTGATCATCTTTAGTAAAGTAATTATGATATAACCTTGAAGTTGAAATGGGAGTCCTTGTCCAAGGAAGTAGCTACCTACCCAACTTCCGTTATCTTAATATATAATATATTAGAACCAGTTTTTAACACGAAAGTGAAGGAAAATTTCGCATAAACTTGGGGGAATAGTCTTTTAAGTTGTGTGGGATTTCGCCTCCTCCTCCTCCGCGATGACGGAAGATACAAAGAGGCCAAGCAGATCAAGAACCTTAGTATTTAAACATGTTTTAGAAAAATTTGAATAAAAAAAAAATCATTGTGTGGTTTTATGAAACCACGATGCAAGTGAAACTTATTTTCGGATCGTAGGCGTTTAACTTAAAATTTTCAGAAAATTATTCATTTAAGGGTATTAAAATCGCGTTTTTTATCTTAACTTAATAATTGGAAAATGGGAATGATAATGGAAAATCAATGTTAAAAACTGAGAACAATATTTATTTAATAATTGAATCATTTTAAATTATTTTAAAAATTATATTTTATCAATTTAAAAATTGAATAATTAAATCTCATAATTATTTTTTTATAATTCATCATATATATTAAATTTCAACTTTACTATTTTTGTCGTCACGGCTTGGCTTGTAGCGTTACGGACTTTGACGTCACGGCTTGTAACGTGACATGCTAATAGAAGAGCGAAAAAATTTGAAGTAATCAAATAGAAGTTTCACTTTAAAAATTGAATCTAAATGATCAAACTCGCTGCTAAAAAAAATTATTTATTTTAGAAATTTTACATTTAACAAGAAAATGATAATGATTAAACATATAACCAAGTATTTATTAATTTAAATGAGCGAAAAATGAAGTTTATCATTCTATCAAATTTTTTTTGTCGGTAATTTTTATAAAATTTCATTTTGTTTTTTAGTAACTGATTATCCTAAAAATTACTTTATTCCCCCATTATCCGTGGGAAAAAAAAAAAAGAAAGATTGGGAGATAGTTCCTATGTCATTGTCATCATCAAGATGATCATTGAAAAAAAAAATGACCAATGACGTTTGATTCAACCTTGAATTTTAGTGGGAGGTCAGCGTATATTATTAACAAAGATGACAACGAGACAGGAATTAGAATTACTTCATATATATTTCTTGAATATTGCTTCACAAATTTAATCAAATATATAAATTCAATCCAACAAACAATCGACAAAGTTTTAACCTTGTACATGTCACAAAATTTTAGTTAAATTATTTTGAGGTCTATTCTAATTTTATTATTCAATTTATTGCCTTGATTCACAGTTGATAAGACAGTCTTTTTAATAGTGGAGGAATTTGTTGATATAATGGATCAAGTAACAATATATCTTTATTTTGTCCATGGTATGGCTGTGCTTCCACCTAACATCAGGAGCCTTGAGCTTAGTCAACCAAACCAATATTTAAAAAATAAATAAATCATCTTTTTTTTATGCAAAAGGAAGGCAACTAGGGTCCGCCCGAAACAAGATTTTCTGCCGAAACCGTAACCGAAACCTTCTCATCCCGTCTTTTCAAACTCAGGTTTGGTCCAGGCCGAAGTTTCGGCTGGTTTTTGGCCGAAATCAGAATTATTTGGCCGAAACTGGCAGTTTCTAAAGGCAACACTTCCGTCGACTAAGCATTTCGGTTGCCTAAGCTCAAGGCATCACTCTCGAGCACTTCAAGCACTAGTGACACCAGTGTACTGGAAAAACTATCAACAACATTACAATAAAGATAATCGAATAATCTGTGGGGCTTACGAATCTAGAATTGCTACACAACTAGGTTTCAAATCCCGATTGTAATAAAAATTTTCTCTCTGTTATTGGACTTGACCTCTGTTGAGGGATTGTAAAAAAAAAAAAAAAAAAAAACCGTTTATACGTTTATACTTATGTTATATAGGCCTACATAAAAATTTGCCCTAGACCGTCAACAGACATTATATTAAATTTTATATTCATGCCACAAATCGTCTAATTCGGATTCATCAGTAACCTCGTAACAATACTAAACAACAATAAATTGAATAAAATTACATATTTATATCAATGCCGATTTCGTAATTAGTCACGATTATTTTTTATTTTCAGGCCGTCAGTTTATTATTATTTAAGATTGATGGCAAATTGGCACATAATAGAACATATGGTCCAAAGTGATAGACACATTCATTCATTCATAATCACCTGTAAATTAGCACCAAAAATAGGAATAACGAAGGTCTTGTTATAATAAAATTATTTATTTTTTTTTACTAGCTAATATTGTTTTTTTTTCTATGTCATAATATAGCATTAGCTGCTTAATATAATTAGTATTTTCAAATAACGAAGCAACGTTCTTTGACCTGATTTTACTTAAATGGTAAAGGGAAACATAAATTATTAGTGGCATCAAAATAAAGTTTTAGCAAGTATACTGTACAAGAAAGTTTATCAACAAAATATTGGCATGTAGTTTCTGAGGCAGAATTTAATCTTATACTGATTAGGGATGTAGTTAACGAACAGATGGAAAAAAATTCAACAAAATTTTTTATTTCTTTGATTTCATAATTTATATACGGTATTATAATTTTTTATTATTATTATTTGAATATCAGAATTCCTATTTATTTACCCAAGGTACTTTCGTGCACGACGACACACACCCAGGTTCTGGTCGTAGCCATCTACCGGCACCCCGTGAAGTTACATTATTTCCTATCTCCTTAACTCCTCCTACTCCTGCGTTCATTACTAGCTAAATAACTAATCTTTTGAACTAATCTTAGTTCATTACTAGCTAAAGAACTAATCTAGCGTTCATTACTAGCTAATGAACTAATCCTAGCGTACATTACTAGCTAATGAACTAATCCTAGCGTACATTACTAGCTAATGAACTAATCTAAAGTACATTACTAGCTAATGAACTAATCCTAGCGTTCATTCCTAGCTAATGAACTAATCTTTATTTTTAGTTTCACTCCTTTTATCCAACTCTTTTATGCTAGGGAGAATATTCCAGCAATGAAAAGAATTTTAGAGTTTATCAGAAAATTTGTGGAGAGCTTTAATTTTGATGCGACCAATAAAAATCGTGACTGAATCCACTTAGGTAAATTATAACTATCCAAGAAACTTTAAAAAAAAAAACACCACCCTTTTTTTAATACAATAAATGATTTTTTTATTCTTTCCAGTTGAATGAAAGAGTTTTTTTTTATTTTTGGAGATTTAAATATAAAAAGAAACCATTGTGTTGAAATTGGGAAACGTAGCTAATCCGCCCAGGCAACAAGATGAGGACACAAGAGTAGGTGGAGGAGGAGGAGGAGGACTCATGCACAATGAGATCATTTGCAGATGTTTATTTATGCGTATATTTACGTATTTGACTGTCCATGACACATTTTATTTATTGGAGAAAGAGACAAATTAACAAGCAAAGTCTCTTCTTATAAATACGTAAGAATTGAGACATTCTAATGACAAGAAAAAGATTTAAATAGAACATTAATGTTGAATAACTTGATTTTGTTGACTGGAGAGACAGATAAAAAAATTTCGCCAAATTTTTAGAATACGATATTCTAATTAAAGGCAACTCAAATAATTTCATAATTTAAAGAAATTTTTCGATACTATTTTTTTTTTTTTTTTTTTGAATTATTGGAAATTTTTTTTATTAATAATTAAATTTTTTAATCTAAAAAAAAATTATTTTTAGGGCCATTCTACACTGGCGTTTTGAACGCGTTTCTAACGCTAAAAATGAAAAAAATTATTATCAAATATTTAGGATATAGAAATTAATGTAAAAACGGACAAAATGGTCCAATGTCACACATGTCAGTTCAAAACAAGCTTTCTGATTGGCATTTATCAATAATAATCGTATCTTTTCCCCTCAAGAAATTATGTACAAGACGCTATCAATTCTATTATACATGACATAGTCTTTTTGACAAATTGAAATTTAATCACCCTTTTGCAAATTACTATTAACCCCTTTCATTTTTATTTCAACATAAACACGACATTCTCCTTTAGATTGTATATTATAATCCCTCTTTTTAGATCAGGGATTAAGGGAAGTAATCCTTCTCTAGCTATGTCTTGAAAGGGGAATTTCTCAAGAGAGGGAGTTGGATGGCATGACATCATCTCATTCATACAGGAGCGCCTACTCCTTTTTGATGATTGATTGAATGTATGATATCCCATTTAGGCCTATACTATTTTCTCTAGCTTTGTAGAAAAAATAAATAAAATCTTGGAGTTATATTTTAACTAATTTTGTTTTTTCTTTTTGTTTCAGGTGAGAAATCTTCTATTTAAATAACTCTTTCTTTGGGTTTATGTAAGTAAATCGTTTTTATGTATACACATATGTCTATATATATTAAAGATGAAAAGATAAAAATATTTACTCTAGATAAAGAGTCCGCAACGTGCGGTCAGCTAGTTTGTTGTTTTTTGCAATTACTAATAACATTAATTCCCGCTTTCTTAAATCCATGGTAAAGTAGCTGGTTTAAGCTACTTAACCTTGACTTTCGACTTTTTTTTTTTGAGTGTGTAATCCGTTTAAAGATATTTATTTTGGGGAAGTCCTAAAAAATGTTACCGACCTCTTCTCTAGATTTTTTTCTCCTGGGGTTGAACCACTGATTTGAGCTCAGCATGCTCTACCACTAGACGCCGTATTTGCTGGGGTCAAGTGGTAGGGCCCACCGAGTATAAATCGACAGATTCGTGGTTCGACTCCTACTTTTTTCGCATATATAGCCTATATTTCTTTTGCACTCTTAAGTTTGAACAATTTTCGCTAAGTGACCTTAAAATTGCTACACTCAGACGGTACGACTAACAATAACACCAACCGATACCTAATTAAATTTGGTCCTGTCAGCCTTCCCTAACTTTATTATTTAGTTTATTTTTACTTAAAATTACCTCAAATAATAATAAATTGTACGTTCCTGTCACTTGACTCTCTTAGTACATCACTAAACAAATTTTCATGTTGTATGACAAATTTATTGTTTGGGTTCCGATATTTCCAACATTTCATTTCTCTAACTGACAATGCGAGACTGTTTAAAAGGGACCACACTTGAGATTATAATAAAGTATTTGCAATGCATGATTTTCACTTATGTGTTCTCTTGTTTGGAATATAAATTGAGATTGGTTTAATTACGGATGCATCTCTCGAATGAGAGGAACAACCGCTAATAACTGACCACTACCTTAAATAAGTAATAACTAACCTTCATATTCTTTATAGGCGTCTCTTAATACAAAGACCTTTGAAATGCACTAATGACATTTTCAATTCATTGCTCTAGATCTTTTAAAAATCGTACCAGTTCTATTTCATATTATTATACAAATACAAAAGCAACTAACAAAGAGGATGGATTTTTAAAGGAATAATGGGAAAATATAAAAATAAAAATTAATTTCATTTTAAATATTATTTAATATTCAAACCCGTTGACGTAACCTTCAATTATTTTTACATAATTTGAAAATTTTCAATGAATTTATTCCGCTATCAAAAAAGATAAATTTATCTTTTTCAACAAAAAAAAAAAATGATGATGACCTTCATTCATCTTCACATATTAAAAAAACTTTTACTACTACCTACTACTAATAATAACAACAATGATTTGTTTATACATTCGGAATGTTTTTATTCATTCCAAGTAAAAACGATCAAGGCAGGCAATACAGTTATTTATCCTAAATAACAATAAGTTAGCTATTATTTTATTCTGGTTCGGTAAAACGCATTCCCCCTATCGGAATGTAATAATTTAAAAAAAAAAGTAATTATTAAACACTACGTTTATCTTCGATTTAATTAAAAAAAAAAAAATACTATAAAATAAATATTTAAAGCTCTTTAAAAAAAGGAATGAATCATTTTAAGAGTTAAATTCGTTTTTGAGAACATCATTGTAATTTTACATATATAACCTTAACTGGGTAGTTAAAATTCTCCATTATATACAAATGTCATTGATATTAATTAAATAGTAAATATTTACTCATAATAATGTCAATAAACAAATGGAAGATGCAAATATTTCATTGATTAGATCAACTCCAGGTCAAGGCCACCCAGAATAGTGAAACCGAGATGATGAGTCAATAAACATTTTCATTTTTACTGACATTATTAACAATCAATTTCAAATAATGTCGGTAAAAAAATCAAACAATAACTCCAAAACAAGTCATTAAAAAATCTTTGAATTGACAAGTTTCTTGTTTAAAAATAATAATAATTTTAAAACAAATTATTTATTAAAAAATGTCTTTCGATCTTTTTTGAATAGAGTCCAAGTATAATAATCAAATAAAATAGAATAGTTCTTAAAAAAAAAAAAGTATACAAAAATTCTTTAAAATTTAAGATAAACGTAGGGTATAAATATAATATATACATATACATATCTAATGTTTAATTTTTAATAATTAATTAAAACAAGGGTAAAAAAATAAACATTTTAGAAAGGGTATATGTATATATAATATGTACAATCATCGAAAAATCATTTAAAAATGAGTGTTTAAAGGAAAATGCAGGTTTATAAATAGACTGAAGTGAGGAGCATTAGCAACATGGTGAGTGTATGTGTGTGGTCTTCTTATTTTGCCGTGAAGATGGCCTTGATCTGTTCAAAGACGTTGTCAGGATCTTTTGTTGAGTCAGCCTTCTTCACGAGATTTAACCCTTCATAATGATTGATGATGGGCATTGTGGCATTAATATAAGTATCGAAACGTTTCACCAGAGATTCCATGTTGTCGTCGGAACGTCCCGATTGTTTGCTTCGTTCCATAATACGTTCGATGCACGTGTCTCGTGGACATTCAAGGAAGAGTACGAATTGTAAATTAACCTTTTCGGACATGCAGCGTGTCCAACCGTCGAGGTTATCCTGATTTCGTGGGAAACCGTCGACCAGGAATTTGTTAGACACATTACTCCTTGCCTGCATGGCATTTTCCAACAAACGGCAGGTTATCTCTACCGGAACGATTGTACCATTACGGATATGCTCCTCGATTTGTTCACCGAATTCCGAACCTGGTTTGGCACGTTCCTCACGGAGAAGATCACCGGCACTTAGATGTGTGTAACCAAATGATTCAACAATTTTAGCACACTGTGTGCCCTTGCCTGAACCTGGAGGACCCAATACGAACACCACGTCGTAAAGAGCACTCATTGTGCGTATCCACCGCGTAAACACTTTTAAAAACAGCTAATGAACATGAACGAACAAACACTGACTTGCCGAATACAAGTGTATTGCCTTGTCGATACAAGCCGCCTGGGGCGGCCGCCTGGCTGCGTTGCGTTCGGCTTGTCGGACAAGTGCTGCCATCTAGTGAATAGATGACGTCACTTATTAAATTCCCGCAATTTTATAACTTCACACTCATTCAATTATGCAGGATTTATCTTACTACGACCTAGATTAAAATAAAAAAATCTAATTTAATTTAATTATATGAAAAAATGAAACTGCATAGCTTTTTTTGAAGGTCATATAATATATGTTGTATTATCAATAAGATAAATACGAACACAGTAAAAAGAAGGACCAGGGCGGCAGACAGAAGGGTGTATGGGAGGATAAATCCCCGTGGCTCAGACCCTCGAGGGGGCCCGGACCCTTTAAATTCCTGAGGAAAAAAAAATTAAATTAAATAAAAATTGGTTTCAACCCTGAATATTTCAAGAAAAAAGTATCTTTAAAAATATGTTTATTAAAATTTTCCTTTCCGGGCCTTTTTGCGCTCTAAATCAGGGGTCAGCAACCTGCGGCCCTTTGCAACTTTTTGCGCGGCCCGCCAAGTGTGAATTTGATTTGATTTTTTTTTTTTTAGACTATTCAGGCCTCTCCAAAATCAAGAAAAATAAAATACTTGGCATCAAAAGTTTCAAACAACGAGAAAAATAAAAGCAAAAACCATTCTCTCTTTCAAGCTCTGGAAATATTGAAAAATAATTTTATTTTGTTTTGTTGTTCATTTGAATGTGCGGCCCGCATAAAAAATTTTATTTTGAAAATGGCCCGCCGTCCGAAAAAAAGGTTGCCGACCCCTGCTCTAAATGGTCATGAAAAAAAAAAAAAAATTCCTCTGATACTGATTGATGCCAGAAAAATTTTGATATTTTTTTCTCCCTATTTTTCATTTTATAGTAATTAGCCAACTGACAGAGAAATTTAAGTATAAAAATACAGCTAATTATGACAAAAGCAATTAATTCGATCAAGCGGATGAAAAAAGAGGCACATGCCCCTCCATATTTAACTAATTAATTAAGAAAATAAAAAGAAAATCTACCGACACAAATAAATTAGATTACTTGGCAATCAATTGATGTCTTCCATAAATAATACAAGTAGAAACGATCAAAAAACGAACATCTGACCTAGAACCAGTTTTTTTTTTTTTTTTTTTTTTTTTTTTTTTTTTTTTCGTATTAATTGATTCCAAGAGATTAAAAAGAGTTTCAGCTTGTCAATTTTAATTAAATTTATAAGATGTTTGTATCATCAGCATCTTATATTTTTTTAAGTAGTAAAATTTAAGACTTGCTTTTGAAAAAATTTGTTCAGAAAGTTTTTATCTTCTAGATACTTTTTAAAATGTACATTCTCATTTATATTCTCCAAAATTTTGTGAGCACTATTTTACTTTACTTCATAGAAAAATTCGGGAATGACTTCTCCTAACTTATTTGTTTATACGTATTTTCATTTTTTTATTGACACCTGTACAATCTTTTTTTAAATTTCATTTAAGTTCTTTTTCGCCCTCGGGGTTGGTTTTGTTGTTAGCGTGCCTACCTTCTATACCGAACGCGAAGCTCTGGGGAACTTTAACGCGGATGGACCTGGGGGTGGATCTTGAAGAGCCTATGCACACTTGGAAGTTCCTGTCCTCCAGGTAGTCGGCGATCACTTTAAACAGGCGGCGGTTGAATCCGAGGTCTGCTAGCTTGTAGCAGAGTCCGGAGTGCCAGACCTGGTCAAAGGCTTTACCGGGCCAATTTTTTTTTACCCCCACTTAAATAAAATCATCGGACTGCCTGAGATCCGGACCCTTGATATAGAAGGTCTGTACCCTACCAACTATACCACGGCCGAAATACAAATATAAAATATTTTGGAAAATGAATTTCTTGCTCTTTTAATTTTTTTTTAATTTAAAAAAGTTAGTTCACTTGAGTCGGAGCAAGTGCACAGTACTTGATAACGGCTGCAGAATAAGCAGTCAAAACGTTGAACAGTATTTATAATTTTAATAAATATTTAATGCAAAAATGTGGTCTATGATTAAATATTCCCCTAATAATAAAAAATTTTATTTTAAAAAATGGTACATTTTTAAAAATAAATTAAATAAAAGAAGACATTGCCTCCCCCTTGTCCCCTTCTGAAGGATGCCAGAGAAGTCAATGTACCCTTGCCCCCCACCTAGTGCCGGCGTCTATGAACTTAGGAGAACAAAATAATAATAAATAAGGCGTACTATACAATAGAACAGCGGTTCCCAACCCGTGAGCCGCGGCCCACTTGTGAACCGCGGGCTTATTAGAACTGGACCGCGGATGTCTATGGAAAAATAAAAATTTTATAAGCCAATATATAGGTTTACATATACACTGGGCTTAAATAAAAATGCCTGGACCCCCAATTTGTATAATAATCAATAACGGATATCGTCTAAAAGTCTTAAATGGCCTAAGTTGCCGAAAAGACTGTGTGAATGAGTGTGTGAGTGTGAGTGTGAATGTGAATGTGAAAAAGTGGGAATGTTGAAAAAAAAAATATATATATAGAAGGTGGGGCAAAAGTCCGCAGTTTTTCTTTGGGAATTTTTTTTTTTGACCTTCCTATGAAAGATACAATAAAAATAGGAACATCCCCTGAAAGCCTGGTTAATTGGCTATCTTACATAATTTTTTTGGTTTCCAATTCGGTAGCATAAGAGTAGGAGAGGTATTTAAACAAAAATTTTTATTTGCGGACTTTTGCCCCACCGAGGGGGTAAAAGTCCGCACTAGCGGGGCAAAAAGTCCTTAGGTGCAAACAATTGCCCCTGCAGCGAACAACCGTCTCCAACCAGGGTATAAAAAAGACTTAATAAGAAATACATTAGGTATAGGTATGTTTTATGTATTCATTTTATTTATTAGAAATACACAATAGGCCTTATAACAATTAGTCCCCAGTAAGATTGAAGTTCAGAATATGCATAAACATTTCGGGTCGTGGTCGTTTCCCTAGGCTCATTAATCCGATAAAATACTTGGTAGGGGTATTAGAAACCCAGAAAATACTAGGTAGGGGTATTAGAAACTCGAATACCATTGGGTGACATTTGTTCCATTGGAGATCCATTGGGCCTTTTGCCCCGTCGAGGCCGCGGACTTTTGCCCCATTTAGCTATTTTCATTGAAGTGTTACAAAAAATTTTTATTGTTAACTGTAGAGAAAAAAAAAGGTTTTAAAATATTTATTTAGGGTTATCAGCTTGCAATCAAAGACATTAGACAGTTAGAAAAGTGCATGCTGGTACATGTTGCAACCATGATAATTTCCATAAATATTAGATGGAAGGTGACAAAAACATAAATTTGCTCATTGTTAACAATCGGCTTCAAACATGTTATTGAATTTCGAATCATCATCTGTTCTTGTTGTTAGCAACCTAACAAAGTTGTTTAGAACAACGCCAAGTCTAGCGGGGATTTTAAAATGAGGATTCGGACTTTTTGCCCCGTGCGGACTTTTGCCCCACCTTACTCTATATATATAAACTGGGCCTCAGCGGTTTTTTTATGGAAAAATTCCCTCCCCCCAAATTGAGTTACGTAATACTTGTACGCTCCCTGGTCTAAAATGAAGGTTTTAAATTTTTTATTTATTATTTTATTACTTTATATTATATAGAGATTATTTATTTAAAATTTTTTATTTAAATTATATTTTGCAAAAATTTTTTATTTAAATTATATTTTGGAAAATTTTTTTTTTTTTTTAATATTTTGGAAGCAGAGGCGTCTATAAGGAGGAGGCCGAGTAGGTCCCCCCTCCGAAGGGCCTAAGACAGACGTTCCGGCCAGGGGCGTATATAGAAATCTTTTCGGGGGGGGGGAGGGGCTGAACTCAAAAATTTTTCTGCGGAAAATTTTTTTTAAAAAAGAAACTCTTTGCCGACCTGCAGAAAATTTTTTTTTTCGGGACCAAAATTTTTTGGCTTACGGCAAACAATAGTTTAATTTTTTTTTTTTTATTTAAGCGTCGTTTTTTCAGGGACCTTTGGCTAACAATTGCCCCCTGGGACGGGCGAATTTCTTATGTCGTGTAATTCCCTCAGTTTTTAATATATAATATATATAAAGTTAATGTTTTATATTATATGTATATTTTGAAAAGCGCGCGTGGTTAATATTATTTTTCTCTAATTCAAGAAGCCTGGCTCAGGCTGGCTCAGTTAGCTAGCGAGTTTTATTGTTTGCATAGGTGCCAGATCAACCATTATACACCGTTGCCATTCTACTAGAAAAGGACAGAGATACTTGCTAAAAGCCAAAGATATATGAACAGAACTAACGCCATCTGATGCCTCCCAGAGTAACCAGAGTCACTCATTTGAATTAATCGCTTATAACGACTTTCCGAGACGCGCCCCTTAATACAAAATATTAAATTTTCCAATTAAATTAATTAATTTCTTTAAAGCAGAGGTTTTCTAACTTTTTTCCGCGTACTACTTACGAGGATCAGTACCATTGACAGGTCTCAATCGAGGCCGAGTCGTATTTTGAGGGATTCCAAACTACATCTCCTTTAAAAATAAATAATCTATGACCATGTCTACTTGTGTACCATCACTAGATGCTTCGTATACCACTAGTGTAGGTTTAAGAACTGCTGAATCTAAATAAAACGAAGGTACAAGGATTAACAGAAAGAGAACGCATAATTTCTTATGTACCTTTATCATAATCCCTTAAATGCATTCAAGCTAGTTTCCATATATCAGTTGGATTTCCTGAATAGAACGGTTAACTAAGCGGATAATTCACTTTATTTCTTTATTTTTACTTTATTTACTTCATTATAATGTATATGAATAATGTATTAAAGACAGCATCCATGTACCCAAAACGCATTGGTCTAGATGAATGGATTAGTAGACAAGATAGAGAGGCTTTTCAAACAAAGAATGAGTTTTCTGAATCATTGTGGTCTTTTGTCCTGACAGCTCCAGGAGACAATGAGATGTGGATTCTGCCAGAAAAGAGAGAGGCCATTATTTTCTCTCTTTAAAAAACAATGCACTTGTTATTTTTGAGAAGTTCTTAAATAAAATAATGCGAATCCTCTTTGAAAAGCTTTGTCTATCTATGTTCAAGGGAAATATGATATTAATTAATATATTTAGGAGAAATTAAAAACACACTAGGACATAAGTTTCAATGATTAATTAAAAATAAATTTTTAAATAAATAATTGAATCTTATACCTAGTGTTTTTAATTTCTTCAAAATATTCATAATATTCAAATTGATTGATAGGTATAGAAGCGGGGGGGGATCCAGGGGTGTTTCTGGGGGGGGGGGTGGTGTGGTGGGTCCCCCCGCACACTATTTTTTTTTTTTTTAATTATTTTAAAATAAAATTCGTATTTTTTTTTTTTAAAAAAAATATAAATAAATTTTTAAATTATTATTATTAATTTTATAATATTAATAATAAATTTTTATTTTTTAAAAAAAAAAAAGTTGGGGGGGGGGGGGGGGGGGGGGGGTTTTCCCCTCTCTTTTTTTCTTGTATAGAAGCCGATAAAATTCTTATAGTTAGGGTTATCATAATTTATTGAGGCCAGATCAGGACAGATGACTTCCGGGAGGGTCTGGAAAATTTTTGAAATAAGGCACTGAAATCTGTGTTTTTAGTTATCCCGAGACGTGAACAATATTATCAAATTTAGCTTGATTTATAAGCTTTATAAATTAAAAAAAAAAAAAGTAATAAGTATTATGGGGTTAATAAATTACAAATGTGACCAACCTAATGTGCGGTGCGGAGTAAAATTCCCAAATTTGGTCACGTTCTCGGTTCATATTAGTAAAATCCGGTATTCCTCAGATCCGGACGCCAAACCGGACTGTTCGGACGTCTGATAACCCTATTTATAGTAGGACATAATAATCTAAAATATCTTTAAGAAAACAAATACCACTACTTTAATATTTAATATTCTATCTTGAATTGTGCTAATGAACACATAGTTGTCTAGAATTGAAGAGGGTTGCTCATTACTAAACTCAAAGAGAGGAAGAGCTTTTTTCTTTCTTGGGGGCAATATGTTTGAAACATACTTGGGTCGACCTTTTGACCTACTTGTCAGAGGAATGCATCCACTTGTTTATTAGTGGGATTTTATTTAAATGACGTTTTTTTAATATTTGTTTACCGCCTCCTCTCCATCTCTTTTTATCTTCTCTCATCATTACCTAAGAAATAATCCTAGATTATTTCACAAGTAAATGGGTAAAACCGACATGAAAAGATCTCCCTTGATATGACTATTATATTTTTTTTTTCATAGAAATTTCCACCATCTGTTAAAAAATTTTAATATAATTTTTTTTTAATTAAATGCTTATTTTTTTAAATAAAAAAACCAAGCAAAAATGAATTTAATCTCTCTTGACAAAATTTTTTGTTAAATGAATAAAAAACAACAAAATTGACATTTAAATTTTTCCAAACTTTTGTCTTCCCAAAATATTGTCTCAACTTATTTTTTTTTTTTTTTATACTTGAAACAAAATTTGCAAAACGCCGGGAAGTTAATAAATATTTTATTCTAATTGAATGCAAAATTTAGAAAAGGGATGGTGTTTTATTTCACCTTGCTAAGGTATTAGAGAACATTATTACTTTAAAAAGTACATTAAAAATTAATAAGTTCTCTTCTTAAAAGAATCCTTTTAAAAACAAAAATATCAAAACTCTTAACATAATTATTCATGAATTATCGATTTCTTTGTTTCATTTTTACTTCAAACTTTAAGAATGAAATATCAACTCCCTCTCTCTCCTCATCGTTATGGCGGGTCGTGAATAAGTCTAATTTGTCATATCCTAGTTAGTTTTGTTCTTCTATATAGCTACGAATTTAGAGCTGTTTAATTATTCGTCGCCTTCCCTTTCTATTATAATTCAACCCTTTATCTATTCACTTTACTCCTAGATTCAAGCCACATGTTGATTCATGTTTTAGAATACCTTCCGATTGAGTATCAAATAATCTCTTCTAAGAATTATTTTAGTCAAAAAATCTAAAAGGCACTTTGTTAAGTTTTTAATCTTTTCGGCATCTTAGGCCATTTATGCCCAATTGCACCGTACGAGTTAAGCATTATTTAACCCTAAATAATACTTAACTTTCCAAATTTCGTTGTATCGCTTGCAAAGTCAAGCTTAAATGTCTAAATTTTAACTTAAATCTAAGCTCTCGATTTCGGGGGCTTAGCGTATGCTTAACCTAAAAAACAATTTTCTGTTAAATAAATGACATCTATTCCAAATTATATTGATAATGTAATATTAATTATCTAATAATAATAAATTTTTTTATTCGATCTAGATTTTTTTTATAAAAAACATGAACAATATGAACTCTATTTTCGAAGATGATCTAAATATTATGGAAATAAAGGATTTTGGAATTTTTTGGAAATAATAAAATATGTATTATAAAATATATAGGTACCCCGTATATATATATTTTTTTTTTTATATTTTGCCAAGATATGCAGTTGAACTTGCATGTCGTAAGAGAATATAAAATAAAACTTCTTATTTGTCACATAGTTTAATATAGGACAAAACGATATTTTGTAGGCTCTACAGGTTTAATTTATTTTAAAAAATTTTTTACACTAACAACAGGACTCACCAATGGACTAATTATTATTAACATTGCAATTTTTCTATTATATTTTTATATTTAAATATAATTTAATAGATAATTTTCTAAAGAGGTATAATTTGATGTTCAATTCTTTCCTTATTAATTTAAATAAAAAAATTATAATCATGAAAATCAATATTTTGTTTTCTATTTTCTTGTTTTTCTGAAATTAATTAATATTTATAAACAATATGTAATTAATTTAATTTAAGAATATTCAAATAATAAACAAAATTATTATTATTAACATCTGTCAATTTTATCAAAAATCACCAGAATATCACTAAAATTTACAACGTTGCCATGTTGCACATTTATAAAATTCTTCTTTACTATTCCATGATTAAAATCTTTCGGTTCAAACAAACAATTTATTTAAGAGACGCTTTAGTTTAAGCACACTTAGTAAAGAGAGGCATAAATGTCAAACGGTGCAATTGGGCATTAGACTTTAAACTTTACTTTAATATTACATTCGATATATCGCCTGCTGAGAATCATAGTGGTGAAAGAACAAAAAATTTCAATTTTTGAGTTAAGCCTACCAAACATTGTTAGAACATCTCTTTTGAGTGCCAAAGTGGCGGAAATATATTTCCATTCTTTGCTATTGATTCTGGCCAATTCATTTGTTGCCCGGCTATTTAAATATATGTTTTTAAAACTTTCAAACACCTTTCCTTTGTTAAATTTCGAATTTTCGTCTCTATGATTCTCAGAAGGCGATATTAGGGTCCAGGCATATTTATTTATACCAATAAAATGATTCAAATAAATTCATCGAGTTGCCTCGGGTCCGAACTTACTCCACTTGTCGCCCCCGAGTTTGACGTAGTAGGTAGAGTGCCTACCTCCTTTACCAAACGTCGCGGGTTCGGACCCAGACAGTCCGATGATTTTATTTAAGCCATTTGGATACCAGATAGCTTAAATAAAAGTGCCTGAACCCACAATATACATATATTAATTACAACGGTTATCGTCTAAAGTCTTAGATGGCCTGAGTTGCCGAAAAGACTGTGTGAATGTGTGTCTGAGTGTGAGTGTGAATGAGAAAAAAGTGTGAATGTTTAAAAAAAAAAAATTCTCCACTTGTCTTTCAAGTTATCAATATTTGATCAACATCTGTAACCTCTCTGCTAAGTTGATAGCAAGGAAAAGCAGAAACGAACCATTTCAACTTTGAAATACAAGCTGGTGAAACGTCCCCTCGTAGCCATCCATCAAATGAATATTAAATTTTATACCCCCTAAATTACCTAAGTTAGGAGTGAGCAAACTACGGCCTGGCAGGTCATATTTTGCCTCCCAGGAGTAGTTTTCAATCTGGCCCTCCGTAGAAAATGTTTGCTCACCCCACAGTCGAAAAGGGAAATTAAAAATAATTCACAATTAATTATTTTCTTGATATTTTTATGTAAACTAAAAGAAAGGGCATAAGAATAGAAGGGTGTGAGTACACGCAGCGAATTTATTTGTCTGGCTGACTCCTCTGAATTTATTTGAGACAACGCCCATGGAATATAAAGATATAAATTTCCCCTTTATTAGCTGGTAATAATAATAAGTAAAGCTTTAAGTTGCAACTTTTTCAATCATTTATTTATGTCTTTTTTCTTTCTTTTTTTCCTTTGGAACAATCGCCAGATCTTTTCCAATCAGATTTATCAAAAGAGAGAAGATTAATCGTTCCCGTCGTCTGCTTAGCTGTAATCATGATATAAACGATTTTTCAAGAATAATTATTTACACGACAGCGACAGTTGGATTCAGGGCGATTTGTGCTTACTGAATGTAAGTAGCTAAGGACTGACTAGAAAGAGGAGGCGGATAAGGCGTTGTCATGAGAGAGGAAATCGTTGGCCTTTTCTCCCTTTTTTTAGCCTTTTAACCCGTGAGCATTAAACCCCCATAGAAATAAGCTCACTTCGGGGAGCTTTTTAAATATGATAATGGAAAAAAAAAACACTATAAATAAACAAGAACAAAAAAATCTTCTTTTATGGGATAAAGTTAATCAATCGATTTTCGAAGGGATTTTCACTCCCCCTTTTTTTTTATCTTATTTTTAAAAAGTTTTTTTTTTTAGTGAGTTACATAAAGCTTAAACTAAAGGATATGAAGAATATTTTAACAATTTTAGAGAAAATGTGGAAAAAAGTTCCTGCAGTATATTGAGTCCCCAGCAATCCATCCTTCTCGTCCATCATGGATCAAGAGAAAATTAAATCAAAATGTACAGTTCCTGTCTTCTGCAATCGTCGTAAGTATAAAATATGTTGGTATGTATAGGTTAACTACCAATACATTTATTGAGTGTCAAGCCAAGCAGTGAGTCTTCAGATTTACTGTTAAATTCTTATTGTAATCTGAAAATGGCGTGTAACTCTAGAAACGTCTGCATAGAATATGAAAGTAGGCCTATAGGGCAGGAAAAATATGTCTATACTTCGGACTTATCCAGGGCCGCAGACAGACTTGACGGGCCCCGGGGCTACTTACTAATACGGGCCCCCCCCCCAAAAAAAAAAAACTTAAAATTTTTTTTACTATGTAAAAGGTTATTGTGTCCTTCATGCCAACAATTTTTTACACAGTTTTTGACACAACTTTTGAAATAGTTATACATAGCTTACAATATTTATTTAAATAAAGTTATTTAAAAATTTTTCAAAGTTTCCTAAATAAAGAGTTAGAATAATTTATCGAGGCCAGATCCGGACAGAGGATTTCCGGGTGAATCTGGGGGTATGGAAAATTTTTTGAAAATTAGCCACTGAAATCTGCGTTTTTAGCTATCTTGAGTCGTGAAAAGATTAAACTTGATTGAGCTTAAAGGGCCCGGGCCCCCTGAGGAAAAAATTCCAAGAAAATGATTTATTTTAACTGAAATTTTAAGATTTGAGCTTTAAGGGCCCGGGCCCCCTGAGGAAAAAAATTTCAGGAAATTGATTTACTTTAACTGAAATTTTAAGATTTGAGCTTAAAGGGCCCGGGCCCCCTGAGGAAAAAATTCCAAGAAAATGATTTATTTTAACTGAAATTTTAAGATTTGAGCTTTAAGGGCCCGGGCCCCCTGAGGAAAAAAATTTCAGGAAATTGATTTACTTTAACTGAAATTTTAAGATTTGAGCTTTAAGGGCCCGGGCCCCCTGAGGAAAAAATTTCAGGAAATTGATTTACTTTAACTGAAATTTTAAGATTTGAGCTTTAAGGGCCCGGGCCCCCTGACGAAAAAATTTCAGGAAATTGATTTACTTTAACTGAAATTTTAAGATTTGAGCTTTAAGGGCCCGGGCCCCCTGAGGAAAAAATTTCAGGAAATTGATTTATTTTAACTGAAATTTTAAGATTTGAGCTTTAAGGGCCCGGGCCCCCTGAGGAAAAAATTTCAGGAAATTGATTTACTTTAACTGAAATTTTAAGATTTGAGCTTTAAGGGCCCGGGCCCCTGAGGAAAAAATTTCAGGAAATTGATTTATTTTAACTGAAATTTTAAGATTTGAGCTTTAGGGCCCGAGCCCCCTGACGAAAAAAATTTCAGGAAATTGATTTACTTTAACTGAAATTTTAAGATTTGAGCTTTAAGGGCCCGGGCCCCCTGAGGAAAAAATCTCAGGAAATTGATTTATTTTAACTGAAATTTTAAGATTTGAGCTTTAAGGGCCCGGCCCCCTGAGGAAAAAATCTCAGGAAATTGATTTATTTTAACTGAAATTTTAAGATTTGAGCTTTAAGGGCCCGGGCCCCCTGACGAAAAAATTTCAAGAAAATGATTTTTTTTTTATTGAAATATTAACCATGAAAAATTATTTTTTATTAGAAAATTAAGGTGGGAGCGCAATGAGCCCGGGCCCCTCCGGAGGGCCCGGGCCCCGGGGATATAGCCCCCCTCCCCCCCCCCTGTCTGCGGCCCTGGACTTATCAATTGACAATTTTATAAATAATTATTATGAGAAATAACTTTTTTTTAGGATTCTCTCGGCACCAAAAAGAATTTATACTCCGTTTAAATTAAATGGCGCCTCAAGTGCGCGAAAGTGGAGCCTAGAACTTGGTCAACCGAACCAATATTTTTAAAATAAATAAATCATGTTTTTTTAATGCAATTGAAGTGGAAAGGCTACTTTTAAGAAAACACTTCCGAGAGCTAAGCATTTTGGTTGTCTAAGTTCATGGCTCCACTCTCGAGTCACTTGTGGCGCAGACTGTAATAAATTAATAAATGTAATAAATAAAATTAAAATAATTATAGGCCTATTAATTCAAAAGAGTCGTGTCTGTCACAGAGTTTTTAAATTTAAATCAATTAAATTTCTTCATGGAAGACACATTTTTAAAAACAGATCAATTCCAAATATTTTTTTGTATTTCTCATCTAATGACCATATTATTAAAATAAATAAATAAACTATAAGTCAAATTTAAACGACATGAAAATGCCTCATATTATTTTCTGAGTTGCTATATAATTCCATTCTCTATTTTCCCTTTATTACGATATTTACCTTTAAATTCCTCTATTTCTTTCGCATATATAAACAGAAGAGGTAAGCACCTTTATTTATTAATCCCCTCTCGACTCGCTGGTTCATTATTATCTGGAATTTGCGACACGTGTCCTTTACACGTATATTAATTCAATTTCTCTTCGTGCATCGATTATCTCACCGATATTTCACAAGAAATTAAAAAACAATTTTTTTTCTCTCTATATTAGTAAGTTGGAAAAAATTGCAAAGAAAATTTTAAAATTTAAATAAACTAATCATCTTAAAGTGAAGATGATTTATCGTTTGATATCAAAATAATATTAAGAGCTTAAGATATGCTTTATTAGAGTTGATGAATATAAATGAAACAAAAAAAAGACCCTCATCTCTAACTCGAAAAGTAATTTAAAATTTTGTTTCTAAGAAATATCTATTTAAATTAATAAATAATGAATGCCTTTTTATATTCAAAATCAAGATATTTTATTTCATTATTTTAATAAATAATAAAAGAAATAAAGAGTACATTATTTTTCTCTCTTACATTAGTTCAAGAGAAAATAAAAATTATTTTATATCTAAATCATCTTTTATTAATTCAATTTAAATGAAACCTTTTACCTTCGGTAATCGAAAGTTGTGTTCTGTGCTTGTCACACCAGATTTTTTATGTCAACATATATTTAGATACTGTAAAGTACAAGATGTAAAATTTAGAAACCTGGGAAATTATTTATATTTTGTTACGATGGCAGCCATTTCTCCTATCTTTCCTATGATATACAAGAGTAAAGTGGTCTTCAGAAGATTTCAATGGCAAAATGAGAATAAATATTTTAAAGAGTATCTAAAAAATAATTGATTTTTGAAATCTAATCAAAATTCTTCGAGCGAAGTTTGAGAAAATCTAAAAAAACTGAAAAAGTACATCAGTAAAGTACTAGTACTTTTTGGCCGATTTTGTTCAAAAGCTTTGTGTCACGTCCCATGGGGGTGCCTAATTTAAATATAAAATTTCAACTTCTTAGCTCTTTCCTAGCTCGTTCTTGAGTTATTTTGTTCACAGACACACACACAGACAGACCATGTCGCGAAAACCACTTTTTTAGATTCAGGGGACCTCAAAACGTGTATATCCATCAAAATCCTGACATCGAATTGTTGACATGAATCCAATACTTTCTCTCTCTATATGTTAACATATGGAGAGGGAAGAGTAGGTAAAAAATTTATTATATTTTAGATGAAGTTATTTTTCAAACCCCACACAAATAATTAAAATATGCTTTGATATTTTGTTGCTTTATTTTGAAATTTTTTTAACAAGAGTCAACTGATCCATTCACTTCAAGCCAAAGCTTTTGAAGTTTTACATATGATACTGATACCAAAAGCGATTTGAAAACAACAAATTTTTTTTCTAATTCCTATAGATATAATCCGATTAGGTATTATCATTTATTTTGAATTATCTTTTTTATTTTAAACATATTTTTCACTTTGAAATATAAATTCAGAGCGCACATTCTGATCATATTTGGCAGAAATATTTGGCATTCCATTCAAACTATCGATTCTTTCCTATTATATGTTTATTATTCAGTCTAAAAACATGCTTTCTGGTGTAAACATTTTAATTTATGACCTTTGGCCATAATCAATCATTGCAAGCCCTATTAAGTGATTAGTAATGATTTATTCATTTTCAAGTTGATCTGACACTAATCTCGACACAATAACCTTTCACTTTAACACTCGATATTTAATTGCAATCTACCTATTTATTATTTGGGATTTATTAACGTAAAGAAAATTAGAATCATAACTCTTTGAGGTCATAAGTTGCGAAAAACATCCAAGTACAAAGTTCTGGACAATATAATTTATTTTATTTTTAATTATATAAAAGATTACGTAAAGTAATAAACCAACAAATTTCAAAAATGTATTTCTTCTCTTCTAGAACAACAATTTTGTGTCAAGTAAAATTTCTTTACTAATGTCGGTTCATTCCCTTTCTCTCTCTCTCTCCCCCTATTTACACACAAACTCATAAAAGCGTATGAAAATTTGCAAGCAATGAAAATTCCGCTTCGCAGAAAATTGACCCATATGCTTCAAATTTAATTAAAATTAAAACGCATAAAATGAAATAACCTCCAATCTGAACCTCAAAGACGAAATTTTGAAATCATTTTTTTATGGCTTAAAATAATAGAATGAGAAAAACAGAGAACATAATTTTAGTGCCTTGATTAAGGATTAAAAAAATTAAATAAAAAAAAAAAGGGAAGAGGGGAGAGTTTTGCAATATCTCTTTTGAAAAACACTTTTTATAGAATCGTTTAATTTTCACTGTCTATAAAAGTTTTGTAAGATTGTTTTTATTAGAGTATTTTATTTTTTGGATTATACAGTATTATTATATTACAATATATTTTATGAAAATTATTTTATGTGAAGGTCACATTATTCTCCCAACTTGAAAAAATATTTCTTATAAATTTGTGATTATTTCTAAGAATAATTAAAAACTTTTTTTCTCGAATAACTGACAAGGGGCCCGCTCAACTTTTCGATCAATTGCATCTTAAGACTCAATATATAAAAGATGTTAAAGAAGCCATCAAAGGATAATCTTTCTATAAAAAGTAATCTATATTGTATCATAATCACTTTTGGAACGAAATCGATTACTTCCAATTCCAAATGTCTGTTTTCACACACCGACTGATCAAAAAGAAAAAAAAAGACAAAAGGAATGAATTTAATATCAAATCGGAACGATCATTTTTGATCAGTGATGAACAAATGAGTTAGAATAAAAAATATTTGAAAATCTAATGACGAGTAAATCATGGTTGGATTATTTTCATGGCAAGATGAAATACTGCGTCTCTTCCGGACCTTATCCCGTCTTCGAATAAATTCTACTCAATTTAATGTGATTTATATTTATTCCTTTTTAAAAGTGTCAGAAGGCCTCAAAGAAAGAAAATAACAAATAATTCTTTTTATTTACTGTATTTATTTATTATGAATAAATTTTTTCCTATTGAATGTAATGGTAAAATAATAACTTTATCTCAAGATTCCCGTTTATCATAAAATAGCTAAACCATTTGAATGTATATCAATTTCAATCAACCCAATGACGGGAGAAAGTCTTTGATCTCTCTACGGATGCGGATAGTAACTCAATACGTATTTAATGTAGGCCTATATATAACAATATCCCTTCGGCACTTCTCTTATATAAGGCCTTCTCTCCTAATTAGTCAAACTTTGAATTCTATAAATTCATTTCATATCATCAGCACGAATTTACTTATTGTATTAAGAGATTCCACCCCCTCTCTCCCTCCATTTAAGAAAAATTTTAATTATTTATTAATTAATAAATTTGTCATATTTATTAATAATTCAAATCTAAAGATCGCGCTCGCCGCTTCCTCTTTCAGCATTCATTATTCTCCTTCTATTATAATTGAATTCATAATTTAGCATAATAATTAATTTACCTTTTCAACGAACGTTGAGTATTTGCAAATATTAAGATCCGATAGAGAGTTCATTTTATTATAAATTACAAAGGATATGAACACTCATAAATCATAGAATTAATATTAATAGACTGGCAGTTTAATAGGCAACTTATTTTCTTCCAACTCGCCCCTCCATTTACAATTAATAATTGTTTGTTTAGTAAATGAGATATTTGATAGATTATGCTACTGGATACAATCCTCTGAGGAGATCACCTATTAATAGGCTCACTCACATGTCCTTTGAGGAATCCTATTGATTGAATTTATTATTATTATTTCGGATTTAATTAATTATTAATAAAATAAGCATCTTTTCATATTGAAATTCAAGAGAAAATTATTTGAAATTTCATTACACAGTTCTCCAATCCCGAATTGTTAGTACAGTAATAAACCAAAGAACATTTTTAAACACTAATTATAAAGGAATAAAACCAAAATGGCCTTTTTAAAAGCACATAATAATTTCTGTACATTTATTAAGACATTTATTTCCTTATTCAGAACTAATAAAATCTCAATGTACCTTAATTGGCTTATGCTGTATTTTTCTTATATTGATATAAAACTAAAACATTAATCTGATACTAAAAGATCTGGTGTGACTGACCGCACAGCACAAAACTTTCTCCTACCTTTAGTAAGAGAAAGTTGTGTTCTGTGCTTGTCACAGCAGATTTTTTGTGTCGACATATATTTAGTTCCCGCCGATTTATTAGAATTCAAGATGTAAAATTATAAACATGGGAAAATATTTATACTTTGTTACCATGACAACAAATTCTCCAAGAAGTACAAGAGTAAAGTGTGCTTCAGAAGATTTCAATGGCAAAATGAGAATATACCATCAAGAGAAAAGATATTGGACAATATGGCGGCTACCTGGCATTTGAGCCTTATGGTAGGTAGCCGCCATTTTGTCCAATATCTTTTCTCTTGATGGTACATGTTCATAGACACACACACACACACACACATACAGAGTGACAGACCATGTTGCGAAAACCACTTTTTTGGATTCACGGGACCTCAAAACGTGAATATCCATCAAAATCTCGACGGCATCGACTTGTTGACATGAAACCAATACTTTCTCTCGTTTTATAAATTACATATATAGGTAAGAGAAAGTAAAAAGGGAAATTAAAATCCGAATATTCCGAAATATTACTTTAAAAGAGCCCCTTCGAGAATTTTAATTTTCTAGTATAATTATATAATATTATTAAATAATATTTATATTATCGATTCACAAAGTTGACACAAGCTCTCAACTCTCTAATACTCCTTTCCACTCGTGTTTAAATAATAATAATAAATTATTATTTTATAGACTAATATTTCCCTTGCTGTTGACAAATTCACGTCAGAGAGAGAGAGCCATCCATTTACGACTGAATGCAGGAATCTCGAATTAAAGGACAACATTGGACTGAAATTCAGGAAAGAGAACAAACATGTCAAGCAACATGTTTAACGGCCCTTTGTCAGCTTTATTCGCATTTTACAGAGATAGTAGCATCAGAGAATTATTATTAAGTTACCTTATTTTATAAATTAAAAATACCAACCATAAATCCTCTAAAGGTTATAAAAAAATAATTTTTATCTACAGTATAATTACTTACTAAAAAAATCTCCCTTGTTTATTCATAAACATGTTAACAGAGAGAATGAACTATAAATTGTACAGTAGACAGGTATGCCAAATTTTAGAATTTATTTTATATTCATTTGTTTTTTGGCAAAGTATCGAAAAAAATGAATTTTTTTCCAAACATTTCTAAATGTTTGGCTGTCACCAGTAATCAAACAGAACATTTGCTAACAAACTATCAAAAGTTATTAGTTCCATTTGAAAAAATTCGCATTATACTGTATTTAATTTATTGAGATGTCAAAATTCTGTCTTATCACGATGAAAATATATAAGTATGAATTCTTAATGTGGAGTAGTACTAATATAAATATTCAATAAGCATTCGTGGAAGATTATTGAGTTTAGTTCTGATGTAGTCGCAAGCCAATAAATCCTACATAAAAAACAAATTGTTTTATTCTTGATTCACCTACATCAGAACTAAACTCAATAATCTTTCACGAATGCTTATTAAAAGTTATGATGACTGATTTTAAGTTTTGATTTTTTTTTTTTAACATTCACACTTTTTTCTCATTCACACAGCCTTTTCAGCAATTTGGTATCCAAATGGCTTAATTAAAATCATCGGATTCTGCCTGGGGTCCGAACCCGCGACGTTTGGTATACGAGGTTAGAAAAAATAAAATTTCCTTTATTTTTTTTTTTATTGAAAGGTAAAATTTTTTTTTATTAAAAAAATAATATATATAATTTTTTTGAATATTATTCTCCAAATCCTTTTTAAAAAAAAAAAAAAACACGCTAGCCTCTACACCAAGCCCTGAGGGCTGATTTTAAGTTTTGATTTATTAATTTATGTTTTTGCTAGTTACCTTTTGTTATTATTATTATTTGAATTCCTCTCGACACCCCCTTTATTTAACCGAGGTACCAAAATATAAATATTTTCTCAGAGGCATAGAAAGTAATCTAGTTACTAGAATGCTCGTTTTTGTTGCAAACCACAACCCAAGAGCATTAATGAGAGAATGAAAAGGCAAAGCAAGTACTGTGAACCGCTTGACTTTCCTCTTAAATCTTCTATATTCTTCTGTTACCTCCTGAGATACGAAGTCTAGATTTTAACGGAATTACCTGTTTTGAGGCTAAAAAAAAATTTTTTTTAAAAAAAAAAAAAAAAAAAAAAAAAAAATGATATCTAAATAGCACGCGCCTTTGATTCGAGAATTTTTTCCGATCTAACGATTTTGATCAAAATATAAAAATTCATATTTAATTAATATCTTACAAAACGTTTGAATAATGGAAAATATAACCCTCTCATCCGTTAAAGCATAATTCTTAAATGGCACACAAATTAATTTTACTTCCAAGGTATCATATCGAATATGTCTAAATTAATTCTAACATCTGTTAAATGAATTTCATCGGTTCATTGAGTTTTAAAATTTTAATTTCGACCTCTAAAAAGACAGCAGCAATTATAAAATAACAAGTTGATCTATATTCAATATATATATGGAGGAATCAAAAAGTATTCGACTAGTAGAGCAGAACGGAACGCGCTCCCAGAGGTTCTATATGAAGTGTACGCATATCATGAATTTAGGGCCGCATGAACGCGTCTCTCTCTGCCGACAGCTCTTTATTACGTCGGCGTCCCGGCAAACCATTCATTCATTCATCAGAGCTTTTTTGTGCGTTCATGCAATATGCTTGTGAACGAAATCAAGATAGAATTCCAATCAGTCAACAGGATTTGTAGTGTTTAGGCCTGCAACTTAAATAACGTATATTCCGAGAGAATTTGAAACAATTTAATGAAGTCAAGAGTTGTTTGTTGCATTTCCACCCCCTTTAGAGAGAGTGTTTCAACATGGCCTAACCTTTTCATTCATTTGTATTGCACGTCTGGTTCAATGCTGACACTGAATTGCAATTTTTCAACTCTAATTCGTCTTGCTTTGTGTCAATCAATAGAATTGAATTAATCTTTTTTTTTTCTCCTCTTGTTTCAGGTAAGCCCTAGAATAAATAATACATTCTGTCAAGGATCCTTTTCGATAATTCGCTCACAAGGTAAAATAAGCTAATTTGTTTTTTCCCTTTCAATACCCTTTAGATACAAAATACGAAATCTCCTTTTTAATTCTTTATCATGTAATTTTCGGACGCATCCCCTCCAGCAAAATAAAAAGAAAGAAAAAACTCTTTTATATCAGAGATCCCATCATTTGGTCTCTGAGAATCGAAAGGCAGCTCAATCGTCTCGTTTTGTGTTTGGGGAGAGACATAGGCGATATTAACGCCCTTTGGGCAATGTAGGGTAGCCAGCCAATGGCTCACCCTAATCCTATATATGTTTGAATTGCCATTGGTCCCCAGAGCCAGTGACCCTATTAGCAACTTACTAAAGGTCATCCCCTAGCCAACATTTTTAATGGTCTATTCAAGGGAAGATATAAATTTAATATTTTATCAACTTGGGAGATTTAAGCTCTAAAGGAGAGAGGCAACTTTTATCTTAAAAAGAGTAAAAGTTACCAGAACCAATAGCTACAAATGATTTTCCATTCATTTTTAACATTTCTTTACAAAATTCCCAAAATAAAGTATGACCTGTTTGATTTACTAAAAATTTGTGATTTTTCTTCAGGACTCTTTAATTACAAGTTTATTTCTTTTTATATATTTTATTTTATTAAGTGTTATCGACCTTAAGAGACCCAATGATACGAGGATTAATAGATAACTAGCCGCGCCACCCGCCTTAGGCCAATTCCTTAATCATTGACGCAAATTTTAAACTATCTCGTTTTAAAATTTTTTTGAATCTTTATATTTATTTATTTCTCTTTTTTTTTCTTTCCCCCCCCTTTTCTTCCCCCCCCCCCCATTTCTCTTTGATATAATAATTAAATGAAATAATATATAAATTATTTTTCTTGGAATATTTGTCTTGGGGGCAAAATTATTAATAAAATAAAAGTGTATTAAGTATCTTCCCTCTATAAATATTCAAATTAAAATTTAAGATCTTTTTAGTATTATTATTATTCTATTATTTATCTTAAAACAGTAGGTAGAGAATTGTGGGGGGGGGAAAGTATGAACCCCCCCTTCTCAAGACTAAAGTGGAGAAATTTTTTAGGTAATATAATAATTATAAATAAAAAACAAATTAAAAAAAAATTTTTTCTTGAAATAAAAATAATTTTAATACAAAATTCGTAAATATTAGAGATTTTTCAATTATTTATAAGTTTTTGTTAGATTTTAGAATTTATGAGAGTTAATAAAATAATTATTTAAAAAAAAAATCATTAGGGAAAACAATAGGTATTTTTGTTTTGGAGAAGGCTGGGGGGGGCGCCCCCCGCCCCCCCGAAACCCACTGTCTTAAAAGAAATGTTTTTCTTTGAAGAAAATTTTTTTACACAGTCAAACCACTCAATCTCTTTTCAATTTGTTTCTTTGACGATCATTTTTATTATTTTTCAATATAATAATCTGAAATACGCCCTCGGGCTTGGTATTGATGGTAGCGTGCCTACCTACTATACCGAACCGACGGGTTCGGACCCCAGGCAGTCCGATGATTTTATTTAAGTCATTTGGATCCAAATGGCTTAAATAGAAATGCCTGGACCCCCGAATGGATATTATAAATAATAGCGGTTATCGTCAAAGTTTTATAAGGCCTAAGTTGCCAAAAAAACTGTGTGAATGTGAGTATTAAAAAAAAAAAAATTGAAATACTCGAAGGTTGAAAAATTTCCTCTCTCAAATGGGAAATTAAAAATGAAATTTTATATATTTGAAAAATGCCGTTAAATACAGAAGAATCAAAATGTGTCCCTGGTTGTTTGGTTGCCTGTGCTCACGGGGCAATCGAAAACACGTAGGTTATGCGGGAATTCCAGCAGTTTTAATAAAAATAAATATCAAATGGTTTATATCAATAGAAATATTTCATAATTATATCGAAATTATTCAATTTTTTTCTCAAATTCTAAATAAATAAAGCACTTTTCTATTAATTGCATTCTTCGTTTGATTTTACATTATTTTCAAAATGATTTATCTGAATGATAAATTCCCTGATAAAGTTCTTTATATACATTTGTGGAAATCGTACAAAACAATAAGTCAAATTCACTTGCAAGTTAATTTTCGTTCTTCTTTTAAAACGGTTTAATTTAAATCAATTTTTTTTTTTTTAAATTACATCGCCATTACCATTAATATTTGGAAATGATAAATGAATGATAGACGAAGATAAGAATCCATTTATTTCCAATGATTTATGGAATATTTAATCCCGTTGTGATAAGATCATTGTTACTAGTCCATCTCTCGGAATATTGAAGTCACGTTTTAAATCCTGGAAATGACATCCTCTAATAAAACTTTGCGTCTACTTTCTTATTCATTTATTCCACAGGAAATAAATACTACATATACATTTTAAATTGATTATTTTTCTCTTTTCTTTTAAGAGATGGCAAATCTAATATTTGAATTTCATTGTAGAGAGGATATTCGTGTGTTTGAGGCTGGACAGAGTGTCGTAGAGCCTTGTATTTATCTTGTTTATTGCATTACTTGCTTCGTGTTTGTTTCTTGTTTGTTCGAACAGAAAGCTAAATAGTAGAGAGGAGAAGGAACAACGAAGAGTGGGGAGAGAGAGAGAGAGAGAGAGGATCGCTAACGAGCCAAACGATTCTGCCAAGGCTTGATTACACGCGATGGAATATATCTCCTTCTCCTTCTCCTTCTCCTTCTATGTTTTAGTTTAGTCTTAGTCTCTACATTCGCCTGCATTCAGCTAATTTATTAACTCTGGCCAGAGATATGAACAAATAATAACATCACTTTAAGTTTTTGGCAAAAGAAATTAATGACTTTATTCAGACTGATCAAATTAAGTAGGAGTTTTGGTTAGTGTTTGAGCCAAAATAAATATGTAAATAAATGGTGCATACCTTTGTTTAAGTTACATAAAATAATCAGCTTTCTAGAAATTGTCTAACAATTATAAGTATGGATTAATTGGTTTTTCCCTAAAGCATTTAAAGTGTGACAAAGTGACCCATGGCAGGGTAGGGGGTACTTTGCCACGCCACATGTAATTTTAAAGGAAAAATTAGTTGGCCGTTAACACCTTTTTAAATTATGTTTATTACATTATTTAAATGAAAGGTTACAAATTAATTAATTACATAATCAGCATTAGTCCACTTAATTGTAATCAATCATACAATCAAATAAAATGTTACTCAGTAGGGAAAATGCCCATTTATCCATTGTAACTCTCTCTCAGTCATTCGTGTCAGCCCTGACACGTTGTGGTTACTCTGAAGAGTAACTTTCATGGGAATGATACTGAGGCGGGTTCACGTTTCCTTCCTCAGGAGGAGACATCCCAAATAGAGTTGGATAATTTATTGCCATGAGGTGGATTTGAACTCGAGTTGTCTTCAAATCAGGATTATAAGCTTAACTGCTTTATCCCCTCGACTAATCGCCTTCTCTCGATTGTGACAAAGTACCCCAAATTTTTTGTAACAAAGTGCCGTCTGTGTAGAGTGGCAGCAATAGCTTGGATTGGTTATAAAATATCCCTCCGCCATCACAATTTTCCCCAATTCAACTTGTGACAAAGTACCCAGCTCTCCCCTATTTATTTATTTATTTGAATTTGTGAAGTGAAAATTTTTGTAGGAACAAGTGTAATAAAGGAGAGAGCATACAAAAAATCCTGCCTATAATTTTATTTTACCTAATTATTAGATAGCGATAGATTTTAAAAGATAGGCCAGCATATTCGAAATATACTGACAACTGTGTAATTAATTCCACATATTGCCTATTTGTTCAATCAATATTCAACAAACTCAAACTTTAAATAAATTTTATTAAATTAATGACAAATTAGAGTAGATTTGCTAAAAACTAATTAAATTGAGATTGGATTGCTATCCTTCAATTATTAAACCATCAGCAACATCCAATTATAGACTTTTTTCTAATCGGAAATCACCGAGTGGGAATAAAAATAAATTTAAAATTTACTCTTCCGTTCTAGTGAATGGAATAAAAAAAAAAAAAATTTAGAATTATATAATAACAATGCTAACATTTTATTTTGGATCAAAATACAACAGAACAAAAATTTTTTTTTTTCATTGATGAAAAAGCTAGAATGTTTTTTTTTTTATCTTTTCAAGAAATGAAATATATTGATATAAATTCTTTCCCTTACTTTGATCTTTTAATCCTCTCTCCCGACCAAAATAAAAAAAGAAACGAACGAAGGTGCCCAGCTGCTGCTTTGAGATAATTGTTTTAGAAATTACGGTATTTTGAAATGGATTTCTCCGCCACGCCCGATCTTTTATTAGAGTCTATTAGCTGATTAAAGGTGTATCATATTATTAGTAGGATAATAAAATAATATTTAATTCTGTGTAAAATGCCTAATTACCTAATAACCAATGTCTATTGGTCGCGACAATCTATTCAAATAATATTGATTTGGCCCTCGGGGCTTGGCGTAGAGGTTAGCGTGCTAACCTCGTATACCAAACGTCGCGGGTTCGGACCCCAGGCAGTCCGAAGATTTTATTTAAGCCAGTTGGATACCAAATGGCTTAAATAAGAATGCCTGGACCCTAATACATATATTTTCATAATAACGGATATCGTCAAAGTCTTAAATGGCCTAAGTTGCCGAAAAGACTGTTTGAATGTGTGGGTGCATGTGAGTGTGAATGAGAAAAAAGTGTGAATGTTAAAAAAAAAAAAAAAAATTGATTTGAAAAATTTGAAGCTTTACTGTTTCCAAAAGGATATCAAATATAGAGGAAGGGGTGCAAATATGGAAATCCTGTTTTATTTTTTGTTATAACTTGTTTGTTGACCAATAGAATTTTTCTAAATTCTAGGAATCACTTCTAAAATTTGTTATAAACAATAACGCTTTTGCTTTATGCGAAACAATACGTTTACATTGTAATAATAATGGGTAATTAAAAATTTCCTTTTTTGCCAACTTTAAAAATGTGCTGGTAATAAACATTTGTTTTCTAGTTAAAAACACTACAATTTTTTTTATAATCATAAAAATAATCTTTTTCCCCAACTAATGTGTATTTTTTATTACGCTTATTGTTCTGAATATACAGTAGTTCTTTGCGATGTCTTAATGGGAAAAATTATAGACCTTAAGTAGGGTATAGTGAAGTTAATTGGTAAAAATAAAGTTTAGGTTTTAATTTGAACCTCTTGATTATGACCCCTTGAACATTGATCAAAAAAAGGTACCAGCGCCGTTTGTTTAATAAATATTTATAAAGTGATGAAGTTTATTCATCGTAAAATATGTTGATTATACAATTATGAAAATATATATTTTTTGAGTTTTTCTTTTTAATTTAAAAACTTTTTAAATATTAAAGAAAAAAACCGAAGAGAAAAGAAGAGAGACGAAATGAAAATGATTACTTATTCAAATGGATCCATTTAATCTATCGTGAATGTATAAAAAAATAAATGTAAGAAATAAAATTCTTTTTTTTTTAAGAAAATACATGATTTATAACAAGAGTCCTTTGTTTATTTAAAGATCCCTAACCTTTAAGATAAGAATGTTTGTTCAAATAATAATACATATTCTAGTAGGGCAGAAACGTTTATTTTATTTTTTCTATATAGAATACCTTAAATGAAATTTCATGCCATTTTGAGCAATTCATTAGATTCGATAGCAAGTCCTATTCTATTTTTTTTTTGCCTGGGGCCTTAATAAGACATCCCCCGAGGGCTAGTTTATTCTTCGAAGGCTCTGTTTAGTACGTGATCGGAACGAGAATCATTAATCGAAGGCCAATAAGAGCGCAGCACCCGGTAATTAATAATTTCAAAGGGTGAGGGGGTTTACGAAGGGCTGAGTTCCCCTGGTGGGCGTTTTGGTGCTTTGCTTCCGTTTACTCTGAGCAGGAAATAACCCAGCCAGGTTAACCTCTGCGGTTATCCTCAAAATTATTTATTTTATATCTATCAGGATTTTTAGTTCCTGTTAAAGGAAAAAGTAAATTTTAAAAATGTATAAAGTTCATATTAAAAGCTTATTGACCTTTGATTTGGTGGAAAGAGGATCTAGATTTTTTAATTAAAATGACGGTAAATTTAATTTACTCAAAAATGTTTCCTTTACTGGTGGGAACCCATCCTTCTACTGGGTTGATGTTCTGCAGAGCGTTTATTAGACCACATTTAGATTATGGCTCTTCACTTTTCATCAATTCTCTGAAATACGTGGTAAAGAAGCTGGAGCAAATTCAATACAGGACTGTTAGGGCCAGTCTTAGGGCTTTGAAGTTCATATTAATTGGTCGAGGCAAAAGAAATGGCTATCAGAATAAGGAAGAAAATGACTTCATGCCGGTATATTATCAGGAGATTCTCGATGAACGATCAACTTGTTTTTCATCTTTGTGATAATTAGATTAGTAAACGAATATAACATCAATAGAATATTCGAAGAATAGTAAATGATTTTCCTGAGTTTTGCACCTCAAAATGCTATGTTTTTTTCTTTTTACTATTTTATCCAAACTTTTAAGGTTGATATTAATTATTTTAGGCATAAAAGGGAATGTCTCCATGTTAATAAGCTTTTTGTGGATTTTATACAATCCCAGTATTCGGAGTTTGAATTGATCATCTCTGATGGTTCAAAGAACAGCAAATTTCGTGGGAGGTATAGAAGGTAAACATTTTTATTTTGCACTGACTCTGCAAGTATTTTGAAAGCAATCAAAGGCTTGCCGAAAAACAAATATTCTTCTTACAGTATAATGAAAATTATCAATTTTAAACTTAAAAACATCCAACAAATTGGTATTGTTTCTTTGGATCTTTGTCATTCAGTTATATAACGAAATAGTGGACGGCATTGCAAACAGCGTAATTGATAACAGGAATATATTGAGCCTAGATATTCCTATTTCAGATATTTTGGCATAATAAATCGACCTGCTTTTTTTCCCCAATGGAATGTCCAGTGAAAGGAATCCCTCAAGTATAAAGAAATCCATTTATACTCAACACTACTTAGGATACTTACTAATCCAGAGTTTGATTCCATCTCTCTTTATAAAAATTTAACAACAGTTTTAACAAGATTGAGAATTGGTCAATTTGCTTCTTCTCTTCTTTATAGGATTGGATTGAGAGACTCACCCATATGCGAGTGTGATGGAATATCATATGAGGGACATTAACCACATTTTCTTATCATGTATCAAATATAATATTAACGATTTTTATGAGAACACGAAGATGAAATTTCCTTCTAAATTATCTTTATTATTGTCCGAAACAAACAAGAAGACGCAACTCACCAAAACAATAATTAAACATATATGAAGAGTGTTTAATAAGTGGAGAAGGTAATGTTTTGTAATCACTTTTTCTGCCCAAATGGATAGACTTCCAAGGCCAAAAATGTAAAGAAAAAAAAAAGTTATTGGCAAATTTAAAAAACAAAAAAGCCTCAGAAATATTGACGATGGTTGATTATAAGTGTTATAATTTTTTTCTTTCTGAAAAAAATTTATTTCAAATCGTCAGAATAAATGAACCTTCTGAGGCCTATATAAATTGGATTATGTCAAGATGATCACAGAAGTCTAAAATTAAAAAGTTTCCTCTTAAATATATCTATATTTGAATTTATATATAGTTTATAATATTGCAAATATGGATACATTTTAATTTAGTAATTTTTAGAAATCCAAAACCAATTAGGGAAGTTGAGGTTCTGTGCAACTAGTTACACCAGATTTTTTTTAAAGCTTAAATATACGTACATTTTTTTTCACCCCATTATTCGCCATGAAACACGTTCTCCCCTAATAAAAGTTAGTTCTAATTTATGCCTCATAAATGAAAATAATGAATGCCCTGGCATTTGGGTTAAAGCTTCTGTCTCTCTCTCTCTCACCTCAAAATGGTTCTCTTCGCCTCTCTCTCTCTCTCTGTACAACGTACAATGTTTATCCTCTAGCACAAATTGCCATGTTGATTTTACTCTGTCTATAAACATTAGGGTTCCAATTTCGATATTTTTAACAAGGCTTGTTTACACAACTCAGGTATCCGAGAGAACGACATCAAATTATTTCTTATCTTCTATTATTTAATCCTCTATTTATATTGAATTTTAGAAATGATTCATTTAATAGGGAAATATATTATATATAAAAATAGAAAATGAGATGGGGCTTAAAAGACCCCTCTCCCTGTATTAGATATTTATTTATGACCACTATTTTGCATATCATTAATTTCTATAAAATTTTAATTTAAAATTCGGATTATTACAATATATTTTCTGATATATATGCAATAGAAAATTAAATCTAAAATGAAAATAATGCATTTTACGGGCTAATTTAAAATAGAGGAGAATAAATTGAACCATTTAATAAGCAAATTAATATTTTTTAAAAATCATTAAGTTACTATATGTGAGGCCATCAGCGCCACAACGGCCTAACCCACATTTCACTTTCTTGGTTTTATGCCTTAGTATCTATTAAATCGTGAGTTCCAGAGTTAGTACAGTGCTTATCATGATATAGTAGTACAGTACTACTAGTGATACAGTAGTACAGTACTGCCCTGGAATTCACGATTTAATAGATACTAAGGCATAAAACCAAGAAAGTGAAATGTGGCTTAGGCCATTCTGGCTCTGATGGCCTCATATATATAAAGCGCTAGCCATCCACTTCTTATGTTGAAGATGGCTTTGCCACTGGTAAATAAATTGCGATTTTAGTATAAATGAAGATTGAATAGGCCTGGCTACAAAATTAGACAAGAAATCTTGTCATTTTTCCTTTGGTCAAGATTTCTATTCGTTTATTTGTTTTTCAAGGACTTTTTGAGCATCTGCAGCCATTTAGACACCCGAACTTGGTATATAATTTTTTTGAAATTATCAGTTTTTTTTTAAGTGAAATTTTTTTTTATCGACACAAATTTTTCGCTCTTCTATCAGCATTTCGCGTTACATGTCGGACGTCAAGCCGTGACGTCACAAGCCGAGACGTCACAAGTCGTGACGTCACCAACGACTCGACCAGGTTTCTTTGCATACACTCCGAAACTACTGGTCCTATTTGCATGGTGTTTTTTTAATGGGTAGAAAATTATCCAGGGGTAGTTTTAGGAAATCATTATATCAAATTAGGGGTAGGGAACCCCCTTATCAGGGGTTCACAAATCACTCACCCGATTTGAATAAAATTTAAAATGACGTTTCTATATGGTGTAAATAATTGAAAAATGGTATTTCAGACCTCAGAATGTTCTATCGAACCCACCAGGGGAACCCCCCTAAAATTTATTTTTCTCTCGATTTTAATAAAATTTAAAATGAAATTATAAAAAAATAATTGTGAGATTTAATTTTTCAAAAAAACGCGATTTTAATACCCTTAATTGAATAATTTTCTGAAAATTTTCAGTTAAACGCCTTCGATCCGAAAAAAAAGTTTCACTTGCATCGTGGTTTCATAAAACCACACAATTTTTTTTTTTTTTCAAAAATAAATAAATAAAATTTCTTCCTATTTTTTTTTCTTCTAATAATTAAACAGGAAAGTCAATTTATTATTATTCATATCTTATACATGTTTCTGTCATGTAAACATCGTCAGAAATAAATGGTAAAAACCTAATCATTATCCATATTTTATGAAAATTATTCAACGCAAAGATATTTGGAATAATCACATTCATTCATTCAATATCTAAAACCAAGCCAAATAATTTTAATCGATTTATTTTAACAGCTTCATTGATACCTGGCAGTGAGTTTTATTTGAAATTTCTTTTCTTTTACTTCATCTTTAATTCTACATTGTGTATTTTAGAAATTAATTTAATTATTAATCTTAAAAAATCGTAGCTAAGTAAATTTTGGACGTTTTATCTTTTAATAATAAAGTAGGCTCTTAATAAGCTTAGCTTCAGGAGTGCTGTCTTAGAAAAAATTAACTTACTAAAAAAAAGGCTACTTGTGCATGGACTGTTTGCATACAAGAAATCAATTATAATTTATAATAAGTGAACATGGTCTGTGTCCGTGTGTCAGTCTACATGTGTACAACATATCTCAAGAACGAAAAGAGGTCGGAGGCTGAAATTGTATATTTAAGTTAGAAACCCCCCCCCCCCCCTGGCACGTAACACTAAACTTTTGAACAAAATCGGCCAAAAACTAGTACTTTACTGATGAAATTTTTCAGTTTTTTTCTATTTTCTCAAAATTCGCTCCATCGAATTCATAAATCAATTATTTTTTAGATTCTCTTTAAAATGTATATTCCCATTTTGCTCTTGAAATCTTTCGAAGCACACTTTACTCTTGTACTTCATAGGAAAGGCAGGAGAAATGGCTGCCATGGTAACAAAAAATAAATATTTTCCCATATAAATTTTACATTTTAAATTTTAGTATGCCCTCGGGCCTTAGTGTAGTTGGTAGTGTGCTGGCCTTCTGGTCGCAGGTTCGGATCCCAGGCAGTCCGATGATTTTAATTAAGCCATTTGGATTCCAAATGACTTAAATCAATATGCCTGAAGCCCAAATATATATATTAACAAAATACGAGCTATCATTAAAGTCATATATGGCCTGAGTTCACTGTGTGTATGTGTGTGTGAGTGTTTGGGAAAAAAGTTTCAATATATCGGCGGAAACTAAATTATAATCGAAAAAAATCTGGTGTGATAAGCACAGAACACAACTTTCGATTACCGAAAGGAAGAGAAAGTTGCGTGCTCTGCGACCAGTCACCCCAGATTTTTTTATTGATTTTTTTTTAATGAATATATAACCAAAATCGTAAACAGAATTATCCATTTGTTTTAAAAGAATAATATTTTTCCACTTTTCGTGAAGGAAAGGAAAGGAAAGCTCAGTTTAATCTTGATGATCTCTGAGTGATGTCCTCCTATCTGTCTCTTGGTCTTGGGGGAAATGAAACAGCCATGGAAATCGTGAGGCCGACATGTAAATGTAAACTTTTTTGCTCACTTCTCTCTCTCCCTCCCTGGACCATTAAATCTCCGACTCAGAGCGTTGAGAGCGACCCGTCAGAAAACTTGGTTCATGTCCCCGTGGCCCAGTTGGGCTACTGTTTTTCTTTTTCTTTTTTTTTTTTACTGACAATGCACCACTTCTAAATCAACAAAAACATCTAAACTTCTCTGCTTTCCTTTAACTAAGCGGTAAAAAGAGAAAGATATGACAAACTCACTCTCGACGTTTAGTTCAATTACACAAGGCCTGCAAAAAAAGATTTTTTTCAGCTGAATGGAATATTTTTTATGAATTATGTTTTTAGTGTTCTGAATACAAAACTGATCACCATTACGTACATGGGTAATTTAAAAAAAAATGGAAAAACAGAGATATAAAAATAATTATTTTATAATAATTAACTTATGCATAATTTTTTTTTTTATCAAATAACTCTTTTTTAATAATATTAAAAATATTAAACCCTCTACGGTTGCTTTTTTGTTGTGTTCTGTGCTTGTCACATCAGATTTTTTTGTGTCGGCATATATTTAGTTTCCTCCGATATATTAGAATTCAAGTTGTAAAATTTATTAGTATAGAAAAATATTTATATTTTGTTACCATGACATCCATTTCTCCAAACTTTACTTTGAAGTACAAGAATAAAGTGTGCTTCAAACAAGTTTGAATGCAAAATGAGAATATACATTTGAAAGAGCATAATTGATTTTTGAATTTTAATCAAAATCGTTAGGGCGAATTTTGAGAATATCGAAAAAAACTGAAAAAGTAGATCAGTAAAGTTCTAATACTTTTTGGCCGAATTAATTTATTTTCATGCTCCAGGGGGGTGTCTAACTTAAATATAAAATTTCAACCTCATAGCTCAATTCCTTCATGCTTAAAATTGAACACAGACAGACACACAGGCAGACCATGTTGCGAAAACCACTTTTTTGGTTTCAGGGGAACTCAAAACGTGTATCAAAACGTGTAATATCCTTTAGCATGCTGTCTCTCAATAAGAATGGAATAGATTTTGCTCTTAATACGAATTTTAATTTATATTAAGAGGACAAACGATGGTTGATGATTTAGCTAAATTTTAACTCGCTCTTCCCTAAAGAAGAGATTTTGACTAAAGTGAATTCGCCTTCATTAGAATGATTTGGACATTTTGTCCAACTTTATCAATTAACTACCGAATTGCACAGTGCATGATAGTGGACCTCGTATTAGCAGCCTTTTCACGTCTGGCTCCCTTTTAATAGGTTATTTCATTTACAAAGGGCTCTAATATATGAGCGAAGAGGATGGGGGGGGGGGGAGAGAAAGATTCACCCTAAGGGACCATTGCCTCCCCATCTTAATCTTTGTTAACGTTTTCGTTACACGCAATATAGATTATTCTTACCAAATCGTGTGGCTGGGGGGGGGGTTGCTTCTTCTTCTTCACATGACCATTAATTTTCTTTCTAACATCTCCACCTAAAAGTTTTTTTTTTTTTTTTTTTTATTCTCCAAAGAAAAAATGTCATAAATTTTCTGATCAAAAGAAGCTAGAGAAAATCCACGCCATTATTGATGCTAAATAATGAATATCAAAATTCACTGTTAAAATACCAAAAAGATATTTCACAATTTCATTTAGTTAAAAAAGTTGTTAATGGAGAATTCATTTTGATCTGTAAGAAGACAAATTTCAAACCCTCTTGTTACATATTTTATTTTTATTCCCCTGTCAAATTTTCTGGATATACATGTGTTAATCTACTAGTTATTGTTTATATCATATATGTCACGTCACGGGCTAATAAATACTTTACAAAAATAATTTTTTCATTTTTAGATTTTAAAGTTTTTCTAATAGGTCCTAGTCACTTTTTTTTGGATATCCTGAGTTAAAAAAATAATTACAATGCCTCTCTCTCTCTTCAGTCATTAGTATCAAACCAAGTTGTGGTTACTCTGACGTGTAACTTTTATGGTAATAATACTGAGGTGTGTCCCCGTTTCCTTCCTCAAAAGGAGGCATCTGAAATAGAGTTGGATGATTTTTTGCCATGAGGTGGATTTGAACTTGAGTTGAACTTAGGATTATTAGTTTATTAACTTAACTGTTCCCTCGGCAAATCGCCTCTAAAATGTCTAACAAAGTCAAGGTCTTTAAAATACAAGGTTGGCCAGATTACTTTCGATTACCGAAGGTAAGAGAAAGTTGTGTGCTGTGCGACCACACTTGATCACACCAGATTTTTTAAAATAAATTACACTTTAATAGAATAAAGAGAGAGAGAAGAGTGGTCAGAAAATGAAACCGAATCGGACGCGTTCATTCATTTTGGCGTCCAGCGTGTAATGGGCTAATGTCAAAACTGGAGTGAGACTACGCACCAATGCTTTCGTGTATTCAAATGAGCCGCAAGCTCTCCTTCCTCTCCTTACTACCATTCATGTAGCTGGCCAACGGCACTGAACTCATCCACAGCCAGCAGTCAGCGTTCACAATGCATAACTTAATTACCTCAGCAGGAACACCAACGCAATTAGACTAAAGACAAAGTTTCGGTACGCTAATAAAGTCACGTGCTATGCTAGACACAAGAGAGCCTCTCTCTCTGCTCCGGTTCATTAAAAGAGAGGCCAAAGGCCAGACAGACAGACGATGTCTTCATAAACTGACATACATTTTGTTTTATCCTTTGAGCATTTTGATTGAAAAAATCTGGTGTGACTAACGGCATAATAATTTGTCCAGTTAGTATTATTTTAAGTTTTTGAATTCATTCCGAATAAATTTAATTTGCAAAAATTAGATAAACTCACGATTTATTTAAATATTTAGACTGACATTTAAGGGGAAAAGAAATTAGAGGGAATTTTAAGTAAATATCTTGGAGTTTTTTTGAAAAACCAAATAAAAACCTGATGAATTTTGGTTTTTTCACAATAAATTTACCGAATTTAAATGCAAATATTGGAAAACTTCGTTGGTCGAAATAAGATTTGTTTGCCATCTACAGTTATAGGCCTAACCAATTTCGCCGATAGGACAATTTAAATGTGTTGTAGAATGATATTATGCAAATGTACATCTCTTCAAATTGTGTAGAGAAGATAATATTTTTTCAACCTTCTTTTTCTTAACGAATGCACCATTTTATCTGTTTAATCCAGGTTCAATTACATTTAATCTAATCTTTTCTCCGACAAGTGAAAACATTTCTTTCAACAACAACAAAAATAAAAAAAGCCTTCTTCTGGTTGCAATGCGGAAAGATTATTCTTCGATTTGCATAGACCCCGGAGGCGACAACGCAGATAAGAGCTAATTCCCAAAGCGGCGACAGATTGCTCTGCTTTTGCTACTGATACTGATACTATTATTGTCTTAATAACTCCCAAGAACTACCAAAGGGTTAAGTTCCATTTCATTAACAAAGCATTCCCATCAATGCCTGCGTTTTATTTCTTAACGAAAAAAAAAAGATTCTCCTCATCCTATTTTAGTCTAGTTTATAGAGATGAAAAACTTGTCTCAAGTTTTATTTTTGGTTTCCTTTAAAGTTTTTCCCTCCGATGTCTTGATCATTGTATGTCGGTACGCGTGCGAAAAAAATATATCACATTTTTAATATGTTGTCAGGGCTGTGTTGATATTGCGAGAGCCGTTGGCATAAAGCTTTGATAGGGATTTTGGTCGGGTGCCAATATGTTGTCCCCCCTTTTCCCTCAGGACCCTTCTGTTTTCACGATCATCCCGAGTCCCCTCACCCCACCACACAGCACGCTATCATTTGCGCAGACTTATTCTGGACGTTTCTTGACATTAATATAACTAATCGTCCCTCTTACCCTTTCCTTATTTCCTTCCACCTCCTGGAGGATATTTATTTTATACAATAAAAAATTGGAACGAGGAGGTGGATGTGGGCCGTGAGAAATGGGTCGTTGGTGAGTTATTGGCGTTTTTTGTTAGAGGAGAAAATCGTTCGTGGGATTGAATCGTGCAGAGAAATATTAATAGAGAAATAATTAGACTCCGAGAACAGAAGGAACGAGGGCTCTTGGAAATGGACATTTGGGGCTCCATGCGAGAAATAAAGCTCCAATCTACAACTCTCTCTGTCTTTATAGGACTATTCAAATTGTACAGTCTCTACATTTCCCGATGAGCTTTTATTAACTTTATAACAATAGCAATAGCATTTTTGAATATAAAATAAATAACAGCAACATATGGATGTGATGCTCAGTTAATGATTAAACCCACACATGCAACATAATATTTTAACCATTAATTTCAAAATAAATTTTATAATGGAGTACCACAATGAATATTGAAAATTATTATTCTAATCATAAATATAAAAAATCTGATGTAACTGACCTCACACCATCCAACTTCGGTAATCCAAAGTTTGTGCTGAATATTTTTGATTTATTAAATTTTCACCTATATTCTCTGAATTGAGAAGGAAACGGGGCAAAGAGGACCTGTGGGAGGCAGATAATAAAAGTGATGATAGTCTGTAAAATGTATGTAGAGAGCCAACAATAAACAGATTAGCAGTTAAAAATTCAAAAATTGCTTATTCAGCTCCTCTGCCAATTGCAGCCGAGCTAAAAAGACGAGAGAACGAAATTGGCTCAGAGGGACAATATCCATCGCCAGTTGCTTTTATTCCATTCTTTATCTCAAATTTATCTGGAAATTATCCTCAGTCCCTCCCTCTACCTCTATTACTAACTAAAATTTAAAAATATAATTAAAATTAATTTTTTGAATTATAGGATTTCTTTTTATCGTTCTTTTTTTATCTCGTTATTCTTTAGCTTAATAAATTTATTACCTGAACATTAAATAAATAAATCACTGAGGATTTAAGACTTTGTTTGTTTATATAAAAAATTCCGTATTAATGGCTATTATCATTGAAGTATATTAAACGTAACGGCGAATCGTTAACACAAAGAATTTTATAGGATTATTTAAATTTTATCTCTGGAGTTTTTGTGGTCAAATCTTTTTTATTCATACTATAAATTAAGGTCCCCTATAAGTGTTTTTATTATATAGTAGGAAATATCTCCGAATAAAGGTTAATAAAATTATTATAGGTTCATTATTTTTTCTATTTATTTGAAATTTACTTTACTATATATTTAATTAAATAAATATGATTGTTATAAGTGAGAAATCCAAAAAAAAAAAAAAAAATGATAAACAGAAACATGATAAAGGGAAACCTTTTTCTCTCCCTCTAAGAAACAGTGGGAAATTATTATATTAATTTCACTTCCAAAGCCCTTCTGATAATTGAATGAAAATCATTAGTGGTCCTGGGAAATTTCGCAGCAGACGTGAGGGATGTTAATTTTATTTGTGGGGATATCTTAATGGCCCAGTGTCAACCACCTTGCTAGGTCATGAGCATCATCCCATCAGTCCAGGATCCATCTATGAGTCATGGACGCCACCGGTTGTTTGTCAGACCAGACAGGAATTCTGAGTCAGCTTCCGATTGGTCCGGTAATAGAATTATTGCCGTGTGCAACCCACAAAATTGTTCCATCGCACGCGTATACAACAGCAACCCCCGATATCGAAGGGGGCGTTTGGGAATATAGAATGGGAAGGGGAATCCCAGACCACCCCCTAATCAAGTTTATTATAGTTCCGGGGGAGGTCACGCATTTGAAAGCTTTCATACTTGAACTCCACGGGGAGCCATCGCCAGATGTCAGTCCCACAAAAAAATTATCTGCTTGCAAAAAGAGAGAGCAGACACTCAATTTCTCGTTGTGACTCATTGTCGCTTCTCACTTATTGCTTCAGTTCAATTGATTTCTGATTAAATATTTTTCTCTTCATATAAATATATAAGATTGTTAACAAATCAACTTTTCTTTGGGCCCTTTGCCAGAAAATTATTAGAGTTTTACTTGACCACAGAAACTTAGAAAATAAATCATTTTGAATTTTGTTCAATGATAAAGAATTTTATAAGTATTTTCACTGATGGCCGTTGGGAAGAGGCCAAAGCAATTTTATGTTTTTCAATCAATATTTAAAAAAAATTCATTCAATAACTTCGTCTATAACCAATCGCTTTAAATATTGTGATGGGATTTTGCTTTTCTACTTATAACAGTATCCCTGTGCTGGCCGATTTAACGTTCATATACTTTCATCTAAATGTATATTGAAAAAATCTGGTGGAAGAGTATCATTCACACCAGATTTTTATATGTTAAAATGGCAAGATGAGTGTAGTGGCTCAGGAGTTTTTTCCCAATCGAATTTTATATTCTTCTTTTGTTTTTCTTTATTAATCAGATATTTAAATTTATTAAAGGTACGCCACTTAATAAAACAGACCACAATTTTCCTTATTGATTTCCAAAAAAACAATAGTTTTTTTTAAATTATTTTCTACCATATATTGATGCTCATTAATCATTTTGTTATTTTATTAAAAACGAGGGTCATTCGGAAAGTAAATAACGTTTTTGTATAAAAACTTTAATAACTGATATAAAAAAGTAAAACTTTATTTACATACTATTTGTAACTTAGAGTTACTTTTCTACATAGTCGCCGTTTAAATTTAAACACTTGACATAACATTTTGCAAGTTTTTCTATGCCTTCTGCATATACAGTTGCCGCCAAGTCGTAGCCATAACCTTTCTGGAGCTCAACATTTATTTGACTTTTTTCGGGTTTTTTGGAGAATTTGAATGGTGTCATTCCAGTGATTGGCGCTTTGTTTCTGGAGTGATGTGCGAAATCTAAATGTCCCCACCAATAACAATGTGCGCACATTCGCTAGCACAAAACGTTCTTTACTTTCCGAATGACCCTTGTAGTTTATGAATAATCCTGTGAACTCGTAGTATAAAGTTAAATTTCTCTCATCAATAATTCTCAACTAAATATTTTATTGTCAGCTAAAAACTAAAGTTGCTTTACACATTTGTTATGCAAAGGGTTTTTCTTTAAAGAAATCAGCCCTGAAGATGGATGCAGGCATGACAGGAATTGACGATTCACTCGCACTTGTCGGAAAAGCGAGTGGAAATTCAAATGAAATGATTTTCAATCTCGTCATTCCATTCTCTCTCTCGCTCTCTTTTCCATCTAACGTTGAGCCAGTTTAAACTTACCACTAGGCTTTATATTACTATAGATATACGCATATAAAGTTCCCATAGCTATATCTTGTACTGATATTGTAGAAGACCAAAGGGCTCTGGATCGAGAGCAGCAGACAAGACATATCACACAGCATCCTCTCTAGAAAGGCCCTTTCAAAAGGATTTAATATATTGTGGCCTGCATAGGTATGGATCGATTCAATCCATTAAAGAACGAATGTGATTGTTAAATTTAATAAAAAAAGTGTGACAAATTTAAATTTAATCGAATTTTTTGAGCAGATTCTTGAATTGTATGTTTAATAATAAGTTACAATAATTAAAATATTATTTGAATGAACTTATAAACTTTGTCAATGACTGAATGGATGGGTGTGACATGCACCCGAAACGTCGTCGAGCAGATTGGCTGTCTAACCGCACCTCCTTGAAATATAATATTTCACGCTTAATCCACCAGCAAAAATAAATCTCACATTTATTTATAATAATTTAAATATTAATGTGTATGCTAAAATAAAATAAACCTTTTCCGAAATACGTCAATTTTTTTTTTATCTATCTAAAAATTATTGTTAATCACTCTGACAATGTTCAACACTTGCGCCCTTAAATTGATGTAGGCTATTATTTTATTTTATTTTTATTTTATTTCCAAGAAAAATGGGCTATCCAACAGGAGTAAACTCCCAATTAGTGGATAGCACTACAAATATATATTTTAATTAATAATAAGAGTAGTTAACAAATATACCAAATTGAGTCTCATTGCTCATACAAAAATAAAAAGAAAAAAATATACATAAAGTTTAAATAACAAAAAATAAAAAATAAAAATAGTTCAAAATAATAATATTGAAGCCATAATTAATTTATATAATTATATAAATATACCGATACATTATTGAGATGTTTAAAACCTCAAGAGAAAAGAACTCTCTTCAATCCCCTCTTACAAACATCCAATGAGCAACAGAAAATGTCCGGAAGACCTTGAAGAGATAACTCATTATATACTATACATATACGATTTAGAGGGGAAAAATACGATGCATTCGTTTTACACTGCCATAAGGTAAAAAGCTCATTATTTCTTGTTGTTCTGCCAGGCACCCGAAAACCCAACCGTTCTAGCGTTGCCGGAGCATCTATATGATTATTTAATATTTTATATAAATAGACAATATCAAAATAAGTTCTCCGTTTTTCAAGAGAAGGAAGAGTCAAAGGAAAATTTGGAAATTTATTATTTATAAAATATAAAAACCTTCTCTGAATTGTCTCGATTCTATTTATATAAACTTGATAATGAGGTGACCAACATACAGATGCAAATTCCAGGCGAGAACGAACAAGAGAACAATATAAGTTAATAAAAGTAGATACGGAGGAAAAACGATGACTGATTCTTAAAACAAAACCCAGCATTTTAAATGCTTTTTTTACAATTATGTCTATATGGACATCAAAGATGAGCTTTGTATCCAACATCACTCCAAGATCCTTAACAGTATTTACTCTAGCGAGTTCGTGATTATTAATACTATATTTAAAAACGATAATATTTCTATTTCTTGTGAATGTAATTTGAGTACATTTATTGATATTCAAAAATAGACCATTATCGTTTGCATAATTACTAAATCTATTTATATCATTTTGAAGTAGATAACAATCATTTTTATTTTTTATAGTTGAATAGATCTTTAAATCATCAGCATACATTAAGATTTTTGCTGCATGAAAACACTGAGTTATATCGTTGATAAATATAATGAATAGTAAAGGACCAAGGTGTGAACCCTGTGGAACGCCTGAAATTACCGGGAGAGATCTAGAGCGAAAGCCATTTACTAAGACACATTGCGATCTATTAGATAGGTACGACTCAAACCATCCAAGCAAGGATCCATGAATTCCCATTAAATTTAATTTATTTATCAATAATTTATGATTAATTTTATCAAAGGCTTTACTAAAATCTGTATAGATTGAGTCAACCTGATATCGATCCTCCATCGATTTCCATATATCATCCGTGTACTGCACAAGATTCGACTCAGCAGATCTCCCGGGAACAAAACCATGTTGCTCAATAGATAAAACATTCTTAATAGAATTGAAAAGAGTTTTATAAACGATTTTTTCCAATATTTTTTCAAAAACACATAATTTTGAGATAGGTCTATAATTTTCAACAATATTCTTTTGCCCATTTTTGTGAATTGGAATCACTAAAGCCCTCTTCCATTGTGAGGGGCACAAACCATCAGACAAGGATTTATTATAAATTAAAGAAAGCGGATATGAAAGAGATGAAACACATCTTTTAACAAAAATACTCGGCAATCCATCATCACCAGCACCAACATTGTCTTTCATATTCATAATTATTTTACTCACTTCTGACTCAGATGTAGAAATACTAGCTAAACTAATGTTATTATAATTTTGACAAGTTTGGTTATCAAGTTTAACAAAATTAGAAGAGTAGTACACAGAATGAAAATAATCAGCAAACATATTAGAGATGTCATCTCCGCTAGTGGAAGTGACACCGTTGTATTGTAAACAAGAGGGTATACTGTTCTTCTTGAAAGAAGATACATAACTCCAAAATTTTTTTATATTATGGGGGAATTAATTGTTCAATTTGCTTAATATAATTATATATATATATATATATATATTATTGAAAATAAATGTGAAATGCCAATTTTCCATTCTAAAACAACAAAAAAAAAAAATAAAAATAAAAATAAAAAATGGAAATCTTCATCCGGATTGGACATCCATCAATCTGCCAATCAATCAATTGCCTAGAGACATTCTTTTAAGCTTCGCTGCGTACAGTTAATAAATAATAATTAATCTCATCTTAATTTTGAACTTTTTTTATTAAAAAACAAATTCTTTTATTTACTTTTCAAAACTTTATCAGTGCCCTCGGGCTTGGTGTAGTTGGTAGCGCGCCTGATTTGTATACCAAGGGCCGCGGGTTCGTATCCCAGGCAGTCCGATGATTTTATTCAAGGTATTTGGATACCAAATGGCCAAATTCAACTCTATATTATTTTTATTTGTTAACATTTAAAATAAATCTTTACGTCAAATACTTATTATAGTATTTTATTATTACTTATTAAAATAATCCCTGAAGTATCTCAGATATTTAAGCTTCTTATTTTTCTAAAAAAAATCCAATTTAAAATTGTTTTAGTGGGTATAGGAAAAGCATAAATTATTCTTTGAAAGATTGAGTGCATAATTTAAAATTGATGCTGGCGCAAAAGAACTAGTCATAAAAAAAAATCTTCAATCTTATTGCCTTCACGTAGACTTTAAATTTATATCCTGTCCAAAATCAAATATTTAATTGAAGACAAAATAGATTCAATATGAATTGGGATGAGTGTCTATCATTAAATTAATAATGATCGGAATGTTTTGCATACTAGAGATGATCTGTACATTGTAATTAAAGGCACGGGTATAAATACGCCAATGGAAAAAAGACATATTATCTTTGTTTAAAAAAAAACTCTCTTTTGAACAATGGCCAATTTTATCTCTTATAATGGAATTTCTTATGATTCCAAAATCAGATTGGCTGTTCGAAAAAAATAATAAATTTGTCCGAAATATTAAGAAAAATAATATCCGAATAATATTTTTTTCCCCTTTCGATCGTATGTGCATTTAAGAAAAGAAGCTCTTGTGTTTAGAGCCAATATAAAAACAATTCCTTATAAATGCCTTTTAGATAGAGGTCTATAGAGAATCGAACCATGACAGGGGGCTTCATAAAAATCTATTAAATTTATTGGTTCATATATTGAAGTTTATGAGGATATATTTTTCTCCAATATAATTGTTCATTGTGGAGAATTGCCAGAGCTGGCGGTCGTGGGGTTTAGAGCTTGTATGGAACAATTCCAAAACAAAATCTGGCACTTTAATAGACCGAATATATGAGTGTATATTATGCAAAAGGGGGTGGGTTGGTACCGCACCTACACTTGTGGTGCAATTAAAGCCCTTCCCCTTTGTCACAGAGAAATGGCTGCCAATGATCGATGATTTCAGTTGATCCATTTTTATTTTTAGGTAACCAAATCGCCTAAATGATAACAGTCGTTTCGTTAGGGATTTTTAGACAATGAATTATCTGACTGCAAACGCACCTGGCGGCGTCCCAATTTATTAAGATTTGCCCTCTAGAAAGTAACCATGAAATATGACTTGGTAATGCACTTTATGAACATCTCTGGATATATCTCTCTGCGAGATTCAGAATATTCATCATACATTGTTCATACTTTCAACGGCTTTTATTTTATAAAATCTTTTACTTTTTATCATGTGATAAATTATCTCTAGTAATATTTCAAAAAAAAAAAATGGGTATAGAAAAATTTATATTTTCTTTAGATAATAATAAACATATACCTACTTGTAAGTTTATTTGCATTATCTCTAACTATGAAACAAGACTTTACTTTTGTACTTCATAGGAAAAATGAGAATAGGTTGCCATGGTAACAAAATATAAATAGTTACCCATGTTTATTTTATTATATTTTTTTTTATTTTTTTAAATACACCCAGGGGGGGGGGTCAAACTCGGTTTGTTTACATTTTTTCCATTTCAAGAGAGTGACGTCATGGAGCTACTCCTTTTGTAAAAAATCGTTCGAAACAAACAATTTATAAAAATTTATACACGGCATATTATTAATAAAGCAGTATAAATACCAGGGTCTAAATTAGTTTAATCCGAAACTATACAATTTGCAAATAAAACAAAATGAATGTGAACTAGGTTATAGGGAGTCAACAATGCTACCAAATAGAAAAATATATGCAAGGAGGAGCTTCATGACGTGGACCAATCAAAAACTGTGACCTGAAAATTGTTTATTTACTAGTTTCTGGCCAATCTGTGTATTTAAAGACCTTGAATACACCCACTTTTTCTTCCACTCACATTCACAAAGTTTTTCCGGCAACTCAGGCCATATAAGACTTTGATTATTGTTCGTTATTGATTAATATACATATTGGGGGTCCAGGCATTCTTATTTAAGTCATTTGGTATCCAAATGGCTTAAATAAAATCATCGGACCGCCTGGGGTCCGAACCCGCGACTTTTGGTATACGAGGTTAGCACGCTAACCCCTTACACCAAGCCCCGACAGGCACAGAACACAACTTCCGATTACGGAAGGTAAGAAAAAGTTGTGTGCTGTGCGACCAGTCACATCAGATTTTTCAATCATAAAGTTGTATTGTTTTATCATATCTACTTAATTGTGTATTCATAATTATAGAGCTATTCTAGATTTAACGAGAGATTATTTACATAATAATGGCGGAGTTATTTCTTAGGTGGATGAAACTTTGTCTTATTATTCGCCATAATAATCGAATAATTAAAGTAATTTATAATAATTAAATAAATATGAGTTTGAATTGCAACGAATTTAAATGTTTAAACTTTTTGATGGTTTTATATAATTTTGAATCTGTAAACAAACGTAAACAAGAGGGCATACGAAATAAGGTTTTTCTCTTTTAACTTTGGGTTCATTTCTCTTCTGGTTGAAGGCATTTATCAAATATTTTTCAATAAAAGCCTGTTTTAATGTTTTAATACCGGCTTTTAGCTCTTCGAGAGGACCTCATTATTATTTCATTAAATTTGTTTCCTAGTTAGAATAAAAAATATCTCTTTTATGGTTTGTTTGGAAATTCACGGTGAAGGAACATTTTTCAGAAAGAATTAAGTATCTAAATTGAAATTGAACAACATGAAAAAATTATACTATTTATTGAATATTTTATTTAAAATATAGGCCTATTTTATTTGTTTCGGATATAAATTCAGACCCTGTTTTATAATCAAGTATGTTGCCAAAGGGTTACTGATCCTGACAAGAAGTTTTTCTGAAAAAAAGTAAAAATCATTACATCTCAAGTTGTGGGAAAGGAAAACTTTTTCAAAAAGTTAAAAACATTTAAAATAATCATAATTCTGTCTTTCGAAGTGCAAGCAGCAAGTAACGGCCCAGTGACCCACTCACCGGGATCGAGAGTTTCAAGATTCTGACAATGTCACTCAATAATGATAATGTTTATTAAAGCTTTTGTGGATTCTATTATTATTATTATTATTATTATTATGGAGACTTTAAAACGTGTATTTCCATCAAATTCTCGACATAGAATTTTGGACAAGAATTCAATATTTTCTCTCTTTATATATTAACATATTTAGGTAAGAGAAAGTAAGGACACTCTAGCATAATTTTTGCTTTTAATTAGTTTGTCTTTTTCGGCATAGGAGGCCATTTAGACCCCGTCTATATTTAATTCATTTGGTTGGTAGCCAATTCAATTGAACTAGCACAAAATGCAAGACATGTACAACTGTCCTATGGCCCAAGGGCATAGCACTTATTAAAATAGCATTTATTAAAATTTTTAAATTGTGAATTATAAACAAAAAAAAAAGTTTTAAATCCAGCTTTAATACATCTATTTAATTTATTATAAAATTATATATTAATATCGAAAATCGTATTATTTTATTTTATGAAATTACTTTAAATCCAATTCTAATTCCAAAAATACTATGCATAATTTTACTTAGGAATTATCATTTAAAGAGAATTATTTATGTTAGAACCAATTTTTTAAAATCAAATTCAAGCCCTCGGGCTTGGTGTAGTTGGTAGCGCGCGTACCTTGTGTACTAAGGGTCGCGGGTTCGGATCCCGGGCAGTCCGATGATTTTATTTAAGCCATTTCGTATCCAATGGCTTAAATAAGAATGCCTGGACCCCAATATATATATATATATATATATATATATACATATATACTAGTTGCCCTGGGTTGATTCGCAGCGTAAAGTGTACTTAAACAATTTTCACGTAAAGTTATACTGATATACTTTTTAAAGAGCTTCTTTAAAAAATAATTGATTTTTGAATATTAATCAAAATTGTTAGAGCGAATTTTGAGAAATCGAAAAAAAAACTGAAAAAATACATTAGTAAAGTACTAGTACACTTTGGCCGATGTGATTGAAATTTCTTGAAATACTTGCGACATAGGTACTTGGCTTAAGTATAAAATTTGAGTATCGAGAGTTTTTTCGTTTTTGAGTAATTCCCATAACCCACATTTTTTGATATTTCACTTGAAATCAATTTAATTTATTGTGAAAAAAATCTTAAATTTCAAGAAGATCGATTCCAGTTAAAATATCAAAACATAATGTTTATGTAAATTTCTCTGAAAGAGATTTTATTGCTTTTAAATGCCTGTTTTATTGCTTTTCTTGAAATTGCCATTAAAAGGAGGCGATTCCTTTTAGCTTGAATTTGACGTCATTTTCACAATCATTTGAATGAATTTCAACTGAAATATCAAAATCTGGTGTGACTGGCGCACAGCACACAACTTTCTCTTACCTTCGGTAATCGAAAGTTGTGTTCTGTGCTTGTCACACCAGATTTTTTGTGTCGACATGTATTTAGTTCCCGACAGTAAGGAACATATGAATTCAGATGTAAAATTTATAAGTATGGGAAAATATTTAATTTTGTTACCATGGCAACCATTTTTTCCTATCTTTTCTATGGAGTACAAGAGTAAAGTGGTCTTCAGAAGATTTCAATCGCAAAATGAGAATATACATTTGAAAGAGCATCTAAAAAATAATTGATTTTTGAATTTTAAAAAAAATCGTTGGAGCAAATTTTGAGAAAATCGAAAAAAACTGAAAAAGTACATCAGTAAAGTACTAGTACTCTTTGGCCGATTGTGATTAAAAGCTTATTTTTCCGGTCCCGGGGGGTGTTTAACTTAATTATAAAATTTCAACCTCCTAGCTCAATTCCTTCATGCTTAAAATTGAACACACACCCACCCACCCACCCACCCACCCACTCACCCACCCACCCACACACACACACACACACAGACAGACCATGTCGCGAAAACCAGTTTTTTGGATTCAGGGGACCTCAAAACGTGAAGATCCATCAAAATCTCGACATCGAATTTTTGACATGAATCCAATACTTTCTCTCTATATATATATTACATATATACATAGGTAAGAGAAAGTAAAAAATTTGGATTAAATTAAATAACTTTTTTTAAGTCACTATGATCTCGATGCAAAATAAGCACATGGCGTGAAATTTAAGAATCCATCTACCTCTTTGCTCGTTGAGGTTTTCTCGTCGGGGGATGTCGAAAAGTATTAAAAAAACGAGGGATGGCAATTTACTTTAAATAGGCTATACACAAAATTAGAGTAAAAAGTGAGTGGGTTTTTTGACACACCCTCTACAGTTTCGATATTCCTTATTATGTTATTATGCATTTCTTTTTTTCTCCTCTTTTTATTAACATTTATCATCTCCAAACAATATATAGGGCCTATATAAAGAAAATGCACTTTTTTTTATTCGCAATTTTATAAAAGAGAAAATAAAATTTTTCAAATATGACTGAAACGTTTGAAAAGCGAGAGCTCTTCTCTGTTGGCATTCATCGTTTCCATTCCCAGGAATCATACATATATCGATATCACGAAAAAACGTCGCTTCTCTGTCCTATTGAAGCTATAAAATACAATCAACCTGATTCCAATTTGATATATTTATTCATTTCACGCGCATTTGACGTTTCCTATGATTTATGGGATTAATCAATCCTTAATTTTCCAAAAAAATAATATAATTGACAATATATGAATATAATAAAGAAATATATTCATTTTATAAAATCGCAGATTTCCTTTCTTTACGACCCATTTGAAACATTAAAGTTTCGATTTATTTTAATTACAAACTCATTTCCATTGGCATTTTGTTCTTTTCCCAAATCCTCCTTTCAATTTCATTTCATTTTCACTATTAGACTAGACATAATTTTCTTGTTGTTTTTGCTCGTTTCTGGCAATTCCATGAACAAGACGAACTCTTTCTTCTTTATCCAATTACATCGTGTTTTTTAATAGCTGGATTTTCATTCAAAATAATTTCACTCCCGCAGGGTTTCATAGATATAAAGAACGAGAGCGGTCCAGAGAACACGTGATCTCCTCCCCTCAATGTTAAGCACAAAAACAAAATGTAAAAAAAAAAAAATGTTTCTCTCTTCACATTTCCTTTAATTTTTTATTCTCTACCCTCTCTTAAAAAATTTAAAAAGAAGAAAAAATTTTGAATACATTAATTTTTTTTTTTTTTTACTATTTCGGCAAAAAAGTTTTTTAATTTTTCTTATACCCTTTTTATTATCTTTTCTGAAAAAGAATTGACTATACAGTCTTCTTTTTCATAGCTATCTATTATTATGAAATTATATGTTAATATACCATCTATTCCAATAGTATTGGGACCAAAGCCCGGTAGTTAGACAGCCCAATTGGTACTCGTACAGTAAACCTTTCTTGTTCAAAACTCTTTTGGCTATCATCAAAAAGTGTCAATTATCATTAGACAAACAAATTAGATCGACTAATGCCGGGTTGCAAGAAAACAGTTCTGTAAACATTTAAAAGTCTGTTAGTAAATATCGCTTTGGGCTTTAAAATTATAGGCTGTTGCTAAAGCAGCTTTAAAGGAACCGTTAACTATTCCCTACTGTTAAGATATATAGATAGATGCAAAACGATTGGGCCCGCGAAAATGACAGCTTTCTATGTAGTTGGCCAAGTTGACCGCAAGGGCGCATTGTCAAATTGTATAATTTATAATAGTACCAAAATTATAAAAGAAATTAAAATAGTAATTATATTTGTATTCTTTAAATTTTAATTGTTAATATTAGGTTACAAAACAAAAAATGTTTAAATATTTAAATATCGTAAAATAAAAATAATAAATACGTTGGTTGCTCTGACTTTCAGATGTTAAATTATAAAGAAACTGGAAATATACTATAACCTCACTTTTTCTCTTCGTCAGATGAATATCTATAATAATTAATAATATCGCTTAATGCGTTTCAGAAACTAAAGAAAACTCAATTAAATTAATGTATTTCTATCCTACCTCTCTCGCGTGATAATATAGTCACTAAATTCTTATTTATTTCAATGAAACAAATCAGGTTAGTGGATACTTTATAATTTTAAGGTCCGAATTTCAGCATTTAGTTTATAGACAGTTTTTACGAACCAATCACCTTTAAATACGTTCTTGCAACCCAAAATTATTTAGCGGAAGGTTTAAACGACAAAAAGCGTTTAACGAGCCGTTAAATACGTTCTTGCAACCCGGCATAAATCTTTTTTTTTTTTTAATCGAGGGAACGCCTAGAAGTTATGCAACCAGAAGTGTAAGGAAAGAGAAGAAGAAAGGCCCCTCCTTTGAATAGACTAGAAGGAGGACTTAAGCTCCGCCTACTACCTCGGACCTAATCGAAAAATGTGTAAAGTCACAGTGGAGGCACAAGTGGGAGTAAGAGGAGGTGGAGTTAAATAAGCGTTTATTTCTTTATGCTTCCATTCGTTTACTCTGCTGGTTGCCTAACTCCCAGGTGATCCCATAATTTAATTCTTGGATTTCGCACTTTTATTACTTTCTTTTTTTTCTTATTGACAAAAACGAGAGTTATTTGAGCTCACTCTCTAATTGTTGTTTAATTTAAATCTTTAAAAAAAATTATAGCAAAGTCAAGGTCTTTTAGACTTAACCAAGACTCGATAATATTTCTTGTTCATGTAGATCTCTATATTCCTCTGCTCGAAACTTAGGAATTTATTTAAATCTTCCCGTTCTGAAAAATCTGTCTGTATGTCTGTCTATGTTCAATTTAAAACATGAAGGAAATGAGCTGAATGATATTTAAGTTATATACCCACTTGAGGCACGAATATTAACCTTTAAATAAAATCGGCCAAAGAGTAGGCCTATTATAGTACTTTTATGATGATCTTTTTCAGTTTTTTCGATTTTCTCAAAATTCGCTCCAGCGATTTTTTTTTTTTAATTTATTTTTTTTTTTGCCGGTGACCTGTGGCTGAAAATCAATTATTTTTTAGTAGTCTTTAAAATCGATCTCAAAATTGTTTGGGTTACACTTTACTCTTGCATTTCATAGGAAAGATTACGAGATCCATGAAAAAATATGGAAAAAAGGAAGGAGGTAATAAAATATAAAATATTACATCTTGAATTATAATCTACTGCCGGAAACTAAATATATGTCGCCAAAATCTGGTGTGACAAGCATAGCACACAAACCGAAGGTTAGAGAAAGTTGTGTGCTCTGCGACCAGTCCCACCGGATTTTTTACATTAAAGTTTTATATAATATTGGTAACTAAGTAAGGGCTGAATGGCTAAAGAAAAAAAAAACTAGATAGCCTACATTTAATTTTTCTTTATTTATAAATCGGAATTTTTGACCCTGCAATCTAAACATGACGTTTCCGATAAATACGGCATAAAAGAGTTGGCAAAACCTAACAATGAGAAATATTTTCACTTTTATACAAAAAAAAAAAAAAAAATAAGAGCTTTGATCGGAATTCTGTAAAGAATTAGGAACAACAAAAACATTGTTAAAATCAACGCTATCAAATGATTTTTTGTGTATCCTCTTCCCTGAAAAAGGATCGATTGATTGTTTGAAAATTTCCGAGAACATTTAATCAAAGCGGTTGAATATCATTTAATTTTTTCCTCTTGCCACCTTGTTGCTTGCGTTATCTAAAATAAACCAATTTAGATTATTATCAAAAATGTCGAATTTACTTTTGTGTGTCTATATATGTAACAAAACATTTTCAATATAGACTAAAATTGAGATAAAATAATTAAAATAAAAGATACAAAGGGAATTTCCGTAATCAAATATGAATATAAAAAAAAAAGAATTAATATTACCATAAGTTTAAAACAGAAAGCATTAATAAAGATAAAAAATAAAAAAAAGAATAAATTTCATTTATTTTAATTAAAAAATTAAAATCATTTTAATTGTTCTAACTTATTAGAAAGAAAACCTGTTGTGGCTGGCACAGAATCGCTCTTCTCATTCATTAATTGTTTTTTTTTTATTTAAACATTTGTAATTTTAGTTATCAGAAAAAAATTTCTACACTCGTTTTTTTTTCTTTAATTAAAACAAAATATTTTAAATTGAATTTCAAACCAAAATATTGTGATTTGCTTTCAATCAAAATTTGATAAGAAGATAAGCAAATATTATTTAGCTGTCAGATATTGCGAAAATCTCCCGATATTATCAAATAACAATTAATATTTGATTGATTATTTGTGTTTTGTCTTTAATCATTTCGCTCTACATTTTAAAATTCTTTTTATTTATTTATTTATTATTAAATCGCGCCTATTTTTTTTTTTAATCCAATCTTTAATACAAATTTGGTAGATATTATAGGCTTGGTTAGAAATAATTTCTATAAATTCAAAAAAAGCTGCAAAGGAACACCGATGCCCAGAGAAGGCTGGAGACCCCGGGGGCCATATGATGTTTGGCCGAACAACAAAAATTTACAATAAATACTATTTGTAAATTTGTATATTTAACGAGATTCTCTTCAAAGTTGAAGTCTCAATAGTTCATACTAATAGAGTAAGTTATCTAAAGTAAGACATCCTCTTCAATATAGATTAAATTAGCTTCAGCGAAAGCCAATATAGATTATATATCAGATAGAGCCAGAAGGTCAGTTGGGTTTTGAGGTTTGTACATCCTCATCTCGAGGGAAAACAGAGGATAATCTCCTAAGCTGATCTTAGAACAATTAAATTTAGATTAGATATATATTTTTTTGGTCCATCACCCCATTTTTTTTGTTTTATTTACAAAAAATGTTCTTAGCAGTTGCAAAAAAGACGAAATAAAGAGAAAAAATATATTTTCTTTGGCTGGAGATTGTGTATATTATTGATGGTGGGTAGGCAGCCGGGATTAGTAATAAAACAATTCCGTCGATGTTTCGGGTGCTAATCGCCCCTTTCCTCAGGACTGAGCAGCTGTCAATTATAACAATAAGGTGTCATTTGTTGTGATATTTTAAACATTTAGATTACAATGTATTATCCTTCTATATAGCAAGTATGCTTTTAGATACAAGATGATGTTAAATCAAATCTCTCGATTATAATTCTAAATAAATTGAAATAAAATTGTTTTATTTCTAATCCTGGCTGCCTACCCAGCAGCAATAATATATAAAAAACTTATTTTTCTTGGTTAAATTTTATTGATCTAAACCAGTATGTGCACAAGATCTCTGGTTTAGGACCATCATCAGGTATATAATTTTTTAAAAATATATATCAATATATTACAACATGTGATATGTAAAATAATTTAACCAAAAAATTGTACATGTCACATGTTTTAATAATAAAACAATTTTTTTGGTTAAATTATTTTTTACAAAAATATACATATCACATGTTGTAATATATAGATTATATATAGACTATATTTTAAAAAAATTCCATAGCCGATGATGGTCCTCTGCTACCGAGGCCAGAGATCTTGTGCATACTGTTTTCGATCAATAAAATTCCATCAAGAAAAGTTTTTTGCTTTTAGTCCTTGCATTCCATCTGCAAAGAATTCTCTAAGAGTCAACTTCTAAAATATATGAAAGTAATTATCCTTTTTTGATATTTATTTAAATTAATCGGTAAACATTTTAAGGTCCTTAACACGCGCTTTGCCTCTAAGGGACAGGACCAAACATATGAATATAATTAACTATCTTTCTGCTTAATAGTTTAATTTAACCTCTAATTTCGCAATTCTGTTCAAAGCTAATAAATTCTCTCATTTTATTTTGTGAATAGATTCATTTTAATGTTTAATTAATAATAGTACCAAGTGGCTTTTAAATAATGAATAGTTATATCACGTACATATATCATCTTTTACAATAATAATAGTTCTAACCAATAGGCCAATTAATGTTTTAGTAACTGAATTTGTGTTTTTATTTCCTCTCTGGTTTATATAAAGAGACAGACATCATTTTATTCGCTCAATATAAAAATTCATTTTTAATAAACAGAATAATGAAATGATTTCTTGATTGTTAATTACGCGTTTAAAATAAATGAGTTCACATGTTGAACACAGCTGTAATAAACAATAAATCATAAAGCAATTATCGACTAATGAAATTCCAGTGGTTTGCCAGAGAATCGAAAATTGCCTATATTTGAATAGATTGGCCCTGATGTGTGCTCAAAGGGCGGAGCCCAGTGCTTAGGAATTCAACGGAGAATATTTTATATTTAGGGTAGCCTATATCTAAAGAGAGAGTGTCTGCGTTGACTCAATTATTATTCCAAAAACACAGCCAACTGTGTTCGAAACAAAATTAGCTTTAATTCTCGTGTGGTTGTGGCAATTAAAATAGTGATGTTACCCACTGCTTCGTTTCAGCTTATTAATCATACACGGATATATAACCCAGACAAAGTTTGCCAACTTCTCTCTATTTCGCCCAACTGTCACGCCAATTGTGTCTGGCCGATTAAATAAATGCGAATCTCTTCTTACTTTCTCATTTCAAAGATTCCGCATCTCAAAGGCCTACACTAAGCTTCCTCTTATCTTGTGATTTATTCCCTTTATTTGTTTTGAGATCTTTCGATATCTAAGGTCTTATAGACATTGTTTAAATTAATTAAACATTTAATCGATAAGTACGATATTCATTAATCGGTATTCAACGAATCTCAATATTATTAATAATGATGCAATATTAGAGTTAAAAGTGGAATTTATTTTCTTCTTCCCCTGCCAGTCTCTCCACCCTACCCCTTTTAAGCTCTTTACTCTGTAGTATCTAATTTTAATTCCACACTAGAATACCGCAAAAAAAAAGGAGAAATATGATAGAGAATGCCATTCGAAGGGTTAAGAAGAAATCTGTTGCTGCAGCTGCTGTCGCCATATTCCCTAACCACAAGTAAGGAAATTATTACGAAAAAATCTCGAATAAAACCAATTTATGAGTTTTAATTTTACTTTTTACAAAAGAGAAAAAAAAAATTATTTCTGTCAGAAAAGCTTAGCATTAAATAAGAAATTTAATAATAGTTGAATCTAAAGCCAGGAATAAAGAAGTTGATATTTATTTTAAATATATTTTTTTACTTTCTCTTACCCTATATATATTGCGTTCATGTCAAAAATTTTGATGGAAATACACGTTTATTTTTTGAAATAATAAACTATTATATTGTAAAATAATTCTCTCTATCGCCAATTTCATGTTTTTGGTGACTCTTCAAGGTCTTAATCCGTTCAAAAAGCATAGATGTCATCCTTTGTTATTCAAGCTGTATATCTTTGTTCGCGAACATGTTTCGTACAAAGCATGCGTGCCGATTAAACCGCTTGATCCAGGACCCCATCATGTATATACTAGAGTACATACAAACATGTTCGGCTCAGCCTCTGATTGATGGCATTTAGCGAAATCAATTATCCATGTATTATGTTGTCTGAGTCAATCAGCCGAGAAGGACCAAGTAGGGCTAAAACCAGCATCGTCATCATCGTCATCATCATCATCATCATCATGCATTAATACATACATGCATGTTGCACCGGAAAATCACTCTCTATCGCTTAACCCGATTCTGCTATAAGATTCTAAAAAGATCTTTTCATTGGATTGGCGCTAAATTTTGAATGCAATCTGATTGTAGGCGGTTCTGTTTAACAAGTTTTAAATATTCCGGGAACTGCAATTGCATCGCTGTTGGATTATCCTGCTGCATATAAATAGTAATTGGCTTACAAACGAGGTGAAGCCAATTGCAGCCGGACGTAACATAAATATACTCACTGAACACCATCACTAGGGCTTGATAATCGAGAAATTTATAATAATATTGCTGAGACGTATGTTGGAATTTTAATATCGGATTTAGCGCGCCAGGAAATATAAAATAAATTATCGTTGTTTTGAAATCTCATTCCCTTTTCCATTTGATATGAAGATTATTTATTTAAATAGAGGGCCTCCTCTTCTCTACTGATCTCTTTTCATTATATATTTATTTTAAAGTAGGGGAAAGGGCCAAATTCGTTTCGTATATAAGAATACTAAATTCAAGCAGAGAGTGTTATACTATTTGGATTTATATATCTTAAATTAATTTTGAACTGGTAACCGTTGACTCTAGTTGAAACATTATGCTATATGCCATTATATAGGAGAATTAAATTCAAGTCCACAAGGTTTTTTGTTTCAAAGATATATTAATTTAAAATTAACACTTTATGCGCATTTCGACTGTGTCATCTTCAGTATGTAATTCACTTCTGAAGATGACACATATGGTGTCGAAATGCGCATAAAGTGTTAATTTTAAATTAATATATCACTGAAACAAAAAAACCTTGTGGACTTGAATTTAATTCTCCTATTAAAAAATTATAGACCTATATCTCTTTTACAACTTTGAATGGCGTAAATAAATTAAAATTTCTACACTTGAACAGCAGGTTGTTTCTTAAACTGTAACTATTAATTTATACAAATTTTTCCGAATAACTTTATCATACATAGGAAATATTGCTTGTCCTCATAATGCTAATTACTAATTTTTGGTACTCGAATTTGACTATTAATTCTAAAATTGAATTAATACCTCTTTCAGTCTTTTAAATTTTTTTCCATTTTAGAGAGAAATTTGAATATCTATTTTAGCGAATGTTTTCATATCATTCCAATAAAAAAGTTTAAAACAAAAGTTACAGCTTTTTTTTATAGGGAAATATAATGTGTTTTAATATTTTACTTATTGAAAAAGATAAACTTAAAAAAAAATTGAATTTATTTAAAAATGAGTTTCATATATGAATATGGAGGTATCAATATACATGCAGTATTTGAAAGGAGATATTAGATACATGAATCAATCTCTAGTTTACATATTTTATATAAAGGGATAAGACTCTTTACCAGGAATGGATTTACTTGTTTCCAATAAATTGAACTAACTAAAAAGAAGTAGCAAAACTTCTCAAGCGATTGCGTTTTTATAAACTCTTTATTATAAATAAATCAATTTATTATAATAAAGGCAAAGAGAAGCGTGCCTACCTCCTATACCAAACCTCGCGGGTTCGGACCCAGGCAGTCCGATGATTTTATTTAAGCCATTTGGATACCAGATGGCTTAAATAGAAATGCCTGAACCCCCAATAGATATTTTCAATACAACGGTTATCGTCAAAAGTCTTATATGGCCTGAGTTGCCGAGAAGACTGTGTGAATGTGTGTGTGTGTGTGGGGGGGGGGGGGGGGGGTGTGAATGAGAAAAAAGTGTGAATGTTTTTTTTATAAAAAAAAAAGGCAGAGTCAGTCGGTCTTTGGTTGGGTAACTCGTGGTTGCCATCCACGAAATCAGAAGATGTGAGTTCCTAAAAATGTCATATTTTATTTCATTTTAATTTGTTTGTCTTTTTCGGCATATCAGGTCATTTAGACCCCGTCCCTATTTATTTCAGTTGAATGGTATGTACAGTATCCAATTCAATTGAAATAAATTTTTTCGCCTGGGACGGGATGCAAACACTCGACCTTTGGCATGCTCTACCTCAGAGCCATAGCCGAAGTTTTATTTTATTAACAATTTTTCCAAATTAAAAAAAAAATTAATTTGGCTGAAAATTTTAAAAATAATAAATAAATTCATTTAAATCGTTTAATCATTTAAAATGCTGCAAAGTGGTGACGTTTCGGGCGCACCTGCAGTTCAAGACATAACAAAATTTAGCGACAAGAGGTATGAAATTATGACAAGGCACATTTTATGACAGACCATTGTTAAAGGGAGACATTTGAATGAAGTTTCATCCATGCCCACGGGGCGTGGTGTAGAGGTTAGCGTGCTAACCTCATATACCAAACGTCGCGGGTTCGGACCCCAGGCAGTCCGATGATTTTATTTAAGTCATCTGGATACCAGATGGCATAAATAAAAATGCCTGGACCCTAATATATATAAATTCATAAATTACGGTTATCGTCTAAAGTCTTAAATGGCCTAAGTTGCCGAAAAGACAGTGTGAATGTGTGTGGGAGTGTGAGTGTGAATGAGAAGTTTCATCCATTCACCTGTTGTGAATGCCAAAAAATTTTTATATTTATAACAAGTCTGTTATTAAGCAATAGTGGCTGATGAAGGCAAGCAGTTGTACCCGAAACGTTACCAATTCACAGTAATAAAGGCGATTTATGTCACTTTAAATTTACTCTCTCTCCTTTTTCACAAATTCATTTAGTGATTTTTGGAGTGATACCCCCCCCTCCCCTTTATTATTATTTGGGGTCCAGGCATTCTTATTTAAGCCATTTGGTATAAAAATCCCTTAAATAAAATTATCGGACTACCTGGGGTCCGAACCCGCGACGTTCGGTATAGAAGTTAGGCACGCTACCGACTACTCCAATCCTTTTCAACTTAAATCTAAAGAAAAAAATTACCCTGAATATCTTTTTTTTTAAATAAATATTATTAGCTCTCGGCCTGCGTTCTATGTATATTACAATTTTAATTATGGTTTTTAAATCTGTCTTTTTTTGTGAAAAATCAACAAGAAATGGATGAAAATATTTGCTAGTAGAATTCGATATTAACGATTTGCCCTTCAATATATTCTCATCGATTTCGCCCATTCCAAAACTTCTGTACATCATTTTGTCGAGTCTATACCAACTGTATGTAGTATTAACAGATAATTGAACCTGCATGTTAATAAACTGGCTCCAAAACCTCTATTTGTATTGACCTGGTCTACTAAAAAAAAAAAAAAAATCTACAGCACATTTGACTTTATATATAACTGACAAGCCTTTATCTTCTAATATTCTAGCTGGAGGGAATACGCCCAAAACAAATGTTCAACTTTACAATCTAAAAATTGAAAAAAAAAAAAAAAACATCGAGAAATATGTTTGATGTCAAAAAAATGTATTATCAAATTTCACTTTCTGCTTGTAAAATATTATATTTCATGATGACGGATTTGGGATCTCAAGAAGAACAAAAAGCAACTCATTGCTTATTCTCTGTTGTCTAAAAACAAAGGAAAGAACTCAAATCGAAATTGACAATCAATTATTAGTGAGTATTTACGTTTTGTCGTCTTCCAATTCTTATCCTTGGAAAAAAAAGAAATAATTGATTTCCAGGAACAATTTACTTTGTAATACTAAAAAAAAAAAAAATTATAATTGATTCCAGAGACGTAGTCAGAAGGGGAGGCAGGGCGGGGGTTCAAAATCTCAAAATATAATTAAACAATTTATAAATTTTAATTTTCTATAAAATAAGTGCCATATCGCCTGCTGAGAATCATAAGGGTGAAAGTAAGAAAATTCAATTTTTGAATTAAGCAAACGTTGTTAAAACGTCTTCTCTTTTGAGTGCCAAAGTGGCGAAAATACGTATATTTCCATTCTTTGCTATTGATTCTGGCCTATTCATTTGTTGCCCGGCTATTTTTTTTTTAACCAAGTATTTATTAATTTAAAAGGCCCCCGGGAGTGGGGGGGGGGGGGGCGTCCCCCCCCCCCCTACCCAACGTCGCGGGCTGGGAGCCCGCAGATTTTATTTATTTTTTTTTACAATTTGATACCACATTAGATATATATAAACCCCACCCCACAATACATATATTTCTTCACACATTTTTTTCAAATTTTTAATGGCTCAGATTGCAAGAATGAATGATGGATGGGGGGGGGGGTGGGTGTGAGTGAGAAAGTGTGTGTATTTTTTTTATAAAAAAAAAAATTTAAATAAGGAAAGCCTTCGTTGGACCCTCCCCTTTTCTTAATTATGAGAGGCCATGCCCCCGTGGTCATATGGGAGAAATCGTAACTTTAGAAATTAATAACTTAGATAAGTTATAAGAATTTCGGGATGAAAACAATTTTCCTAGAAGGTTCTCTTTAAGCATAAAAAATTTGGTTTCGAAATTACAACGGGAAGTTGCTCAAATAGAGCGTGACAGACGGGCATTAGCGAATTATATAGAAGTTTATTAAATTTAGTATGGATAGCAACCGGTGGTGAGAAGGGGGGGGTTAATCCGTTGTTTAATTCAGCTTTTTTAAATGAAAAAATCCCTTGTTTACAAAAAAAAAAAAAAAAAAAAAAAAAACGGAAAAATATATGATAAGGCTTAGGTAAACAAGGGAAAGGGTTAACGATTTGCTTATTATTGCTGAAGAGGAAGGGGATCGGGAACATATGGCTTACGCGTAATATTTGAATGACCCCTAATACATTTTTGAATTAGTAGAGCAACTTGATCATTAAGGTTTTTAAGCAACACTTTGGAGAATGAAATATGAATTATTAAACATTAATTTCCTGATTAACGAGAGAAGGAAATATCTACCTAATACAAGTTAATTTATAGAAAATTTTCACCCGCCGGCGTTCGCAGTCTTTTTTTTGTAATAATTTCGAGGGCAAAATCAAAAGACTGCTTTGATGGTGACTGTTTACAAATTCAAAATTTAAATAGGCCTATTGTAATGCAACATAATAAATCTCTTGTGCATTGTATTACCTTAAAATGCTATTCGTTATATGAGGGACAATCGAACAGTCTACCTAAGCGAATATATATTGCAAAACGACATTGTGTATTTATTAAAACTTTAATCGCCAAGAATGAATCATGAATAGAACGAACGACAAGCAGGACATAGCGAATTTGATAAAAGCTGTCATGTTTCCAGAATTGTATCAGATTGAATCGACATTAATGGATATCGGTGCAATTTGACGCTCTCTCAGTGCCAACGCCCTCTCTCTCTCTCTCTCTTGTACAGGAGAGAATTTTCAAATAAATGTCAGTCCGAATCAAAATCAGATCAAGCAAGACTATATCGAAGGGTTTATTTTTAGAAAACTATTTACAAGTGTATAATATTTTTATTGTCAGTCTTCTTTTGGAAATAAAATCAATCTTAAAAAAAATAAGTGAAGCAAGTGACGAACTGTTGCAGTCAATGAAATATGTTATGCAAGTCGACGTTTCGGTCCCCAATCGCTTCGACAACTTGATAAAATATTTTTTTGTTTCAGATTTTTCGGCTCTAGAGCTAATGTTAAATCCCTATGGGGATTTGCATGTAAATTTCGATTCAAAAGGGGGTTCCCTTTTGGCCCTCAGGCCTGTCCCTGGTATTAAGGGTATGCTTTTTTTCATCCAGGCTATTCTTTAAAAACGACATCCTTCCCTGACTCGCGTTTACTCATAGAGCCACCTCAAAGATACCAAAGCATATCAGACTCCCTTTGCGTCATAAAAAGACGTAATTTCGCAAACACAAGAACACTTGAGAACCTGGGCCTCAATCTCTCAATCATATCTGACCGCCGAAGGCGGGCTTTGCGGCTATTCTTTATAAAGAGAATAAAAAAGCATTCAAGATATTCCTATTTAAAGTTTTAGAAATTATTTTTTTTATCCTTGATAATTTTTTTCATTTTTTTTTTTTATAGACAAAAGAGGATTACGCTTAGAAAATAGTGAAAGTGAGGTTCGTTTTAGAGAAGGAAATAAAGGATTTCACTTGCCAAAATGTTTTTTGAAGTCAAAAAGAGCGGAGGTGGACTCAAACAATAATCCTCAAGTGAATATCTACTTTTTTTTTTTATTAAGTCCTATTTTGCAAATGGAGACGGAGATCTCAAGTTGGAATTTAAAGTGAATTTTTTTAAGATAAAATTTATGGATTTGAACTTTAAATAAATGTTGAAAAAAAAAAAACAACGAAGCCTAAAAGTTAACCTGGATATGAAATTCTGATAAGTTTATTTTTTAACCAAGAATAATAGTATAATAACATTACAAAATGTGATGAAAGTTGAGATCTATGTGAGTGACGAAAATCAAAGTATTCTAAATAAGTGAGACTATGGGTCGTTTTGATAACTTACCTACCCGAACATTAAAATAGCCTCCCTATGGGGAAATACATGGTGTTTGTCCTTCAGCATTAAAATAGCTGAAAGTGAGGTTCGTT
>JAKCPI010031281.1:0-15288 GCA_023213315.1 Euborellia annulipes
CATGTATTTAGTTTCCGACAGTAGGGTACAATTGAATTCAAGATGTAAAATTTTTAAGTATGGGAAAATATTTATATTTTGATACCATGGCAACCATTTCTCCTATCTTTTCTATGGAGTACAAGAGTAAAGTGGTCTTCAGAAGATTTCAATCACAAAATGAGAATATACATTTTATTGAGAATCTAAAAAATAATTGATTTTTGAATTTTAAAAAAAAATCGTTGGAGCAAATTTTGAGGAAATCGAAAAAAAACTGAAAAAGTGAATCAGTAAAGTGCTAGTACTTTTTTGGTCGATTTTGTTCAAAAGCTTCGTGTCACGTCCCATGGGGGGTGCCTAACTTAAATATACAATTTCAACCTCCTAGCTCTTTTCGTTCTTGAGATATTTTGTTCACAGACACACAGACACACACACAGACACACAGACAGACAGACAGACAGACAGACAGACCATGTCGCGAAAACCACTTTTTTGGATTCAGGGGACCTCAAAACGTGAAGATCCATCAAAATCTCGACATCGAATTTTTGACATGAATCCAATACTTTCTCTCTATATATATATTACATATATACATAGGTAAGAGAAAGTAAAAATGACAAAATTTTAATTTTATTTCATCATTCTGCCAATATTTATTATATATACAGTATAATCTTGATTACCTTCGGTAATCGAAAGTTGTGTTCTGTGCTTATTACACCAGATTTTTTGTGTCGACATGTATTTAGTTTCCGACAGTACGGTACATTCGAATTTCAAGATGTAAAATTTATAATTATAGGAAAAAATTTGTATATTTTGATACCATGGCAACCATTTCTCCTGTCTCTTCTATGGAGTACATGAGTAAAGTGGTCTTCAGAAAATTTCAATGGCAAAATGAGATTGTACATTTTAAAAAGAATCTAAAAAATAATTGATTTTTGAATTAAAAAAAAAAAATTGTTGGAGCGAATTTAGATAAAATCGAAAAAAACTGAAAAAGTGCATCAGTAAAGTACTAGTACTCTTTGGTCGATTTTGTTCAAAAGCTTCGTGCCACGTCCCAGGAGGGTGCCTAACTTAAATATAAAATTTCAACCTTCCAGCTCTTTCCGTTGAGATATTTTGAACATAGACACACACACACACAGACAGACCATGTCACGAAAACCACTTTTGGGATTTAGGGGACCTCAATTTGAGGGACCCACTTTTTTGGACTCAGGGTTCTTCAAAACATGTATATCCCTCAAAATCTCGACATTGAATTTTTGACACGAATCCAATACTTTCTCTCTATATATATTAACATATATAGAGGTAAGAGAAAGTAAAAAGCATGGTCTCGAGAGAAATGAATGAAAGCAAAATATCATCCTTCGATTAAAAAAAATTTCGCAATATATTTAAATTAGAAAACGGCTCTCGGACTTGGTGTATGTGTTAGCGTGCTGGCCTTGTATTCCAAGGGTCGCGGGTTCGGGTTCCAGGCAGAAGTAGAACGTTGTCGCTAATCATGGGTGAATAGTTAAGTAGATTCAAATTGAATGTACAGTAGTTGTCAACTAATAATTATGAATATATTCGGAAATTGTTTATTTATTTGTATTGATTTGGATTCTCAGAAGACAAAGCGGTTCCTTTGATCTTTCCATCTCCCATTCTAATTTATAATTAAATATTTAATACTTAATTTCATGGTAATTTTTTAGAAATTAATTAATTCACGGGACGCCAAATGATTGTTTGTTTCAATATGTATGTGTGCCAAAGCAAATAAATCTCTTTTTAAAAGTTCAAAAATTTAATGAATTAATAAATACAGTATTATTATTCATTAAAATAATATTATTTCTTTGAGAAAATAAATAATTTAATTACGAGGCTAAATTCATGATTAGTTGGAAGATAATTTTCTTAACTGAATCTCGCGCTGTTTATAATTAATTAAGTTAAATTGGGCCTTCAAATTTTAGTCTATTTTCTGATTCAAAAATCTGGTGTGACTGGTCGCACAGCACACAACTTTCTCATCCCTTCGGTAATCGAAAGTTGTGTTTTGTGCTTGTCCCACCAGATTCTTTGTGTCGACATATATTTAGTTCCCGACAGTACGGTAGATTTTTTTTTTCGAATTTTCGACATGAATCCAATACTTTCTCCCTCTATATATTAACATATATAGAGGAAATAGAAAGTAAAAATTATCAAAATTTAAATGAATTCTTTATAATGTCTTACATGTTTAATTTTTAAAAAAAGATAGGAAAAGGGGCGTCATTTTATAATTCCTCATATGAGGTAGGGAAAGCCTAGCAAACGAAAATATGAGAATACCTGGTATGTCTTATTTGTTCTTAAAAAAGTAAATTCCCGACTCCGAATGAAAAATGTTTTGTCTACACTAAGAATTTTTCTAATATTTCTTTCCTGCTTTCTCTTTTATCAAGAGTCGCGGGAGCGACTCGTCGCCGAGCATGTGAAAAGCAAAAGAAAGCAAAGAAACTCTTAATACTACCATTTAGTTGACATTCCAATAGATGCCAATGGCCCATTGCATTTAGATGGACGAGTCGTCCCTAGACTATATTATCAAGAATGATTTTAAATCCTTAATAAAAGATAGGGACGTGAAAAAATTTTTTTGAGAAACTTTTCTCTTTCTGGGCGAATATCTCAAAAAAGTTTTTAAGATATCGGAGCCAAATTTTTTTTATATTAAACTAGAATAAATAAGGATTATTTTGAGCACGAATTCAAAAAAAAAATTCCAGTCCCAAAAAGAATGACAGGGGTTCAAAGTTGAGATTTTGCCGATTTCGGAAGGTCAAAAGTTAGTCTCTTATTTTTCCTTTTTTTTTCATTCTTTTCTTCAATTTTCAAATTTTTAGACAAAGCTACAGGTTTCCCTGCTGGACCGATTAGGATGAAATTTAAAATACAAATAGATACTATCAAAAACCCGATACCTTTGATATAAAATTTCATTTTGGATCAAAAGTGACTTTTTGAGAGGTATTCAAAATTTCAAATTTGTCCTATCTTTAACATGGCGAAAAGACAATTCTAACTATTTTGCTCCCTGATGACGTCATCTAGGAACATATATATTATTATTAGTAATTTTCATCCCTAATGGAACAAAAATTTTTTAGGATAGATCCATTCAGATAGAAATAGATTAACGTGATAAGAAGGAGTGCTACCAACATAACAAAAATAAAAAACCTAAAATTTTATAAAATTTGGTGAAATCCTATGTTTATCGTTTCGAATGAATACCAAACGAAGTATTTACATTCTTCCAACATAACAAAAATAAAAAACCTAAAATTTTATAAAATTTGGTGAAATCCTATGTTTATCGTTTCGAATGGATACCAAACGAAGTATTTACATTCTACCAACATAACAAAAATAAAAAACCTAAAATTTTATAAAATTTGGTGAAATCCTATGTTTATCGCATCGAATGGATACCAAACGATGTATTTACATTCTACCAACATAACAAAAATAAAAAACCTAAAATTTTATAAAATTTGGTGAAATCCTATGTTTATCGCATCGAATGGATACCAAACGATGTATTTACATTCTACCAACATAACAAAAATAAAAAACCTAAAATTTTATAAAATTTGGTGAAATCCTATGTTTATCGTTTCGAATGGATACCAAACGATGTATTTACATTCTACCAACATAACAAAAATAAAAAACCTAAAATTTTATAAAATTTGGTGAAATCCTATGTTTATCGTTTCGAATGGATACCAAACGAAGTATTTACATTCTACCAACATAACAAAAATAAAAAACCTAAAATTTTATAAAATTTGGTGAAATCCTATGTTTATCGTTTCGAATGGATACCAAACGATGTATTTACATTCTACCAACATAACAAAAATAAAAAACCTAAAATTTTATAAAATTTGGTGAAATCCTATGTTTATCGCTTCGAATGGATACCAAACGATGTATTTACATTCTACCAACATAACAAAAATAAAAAACCTAAAATTTTATAAAATTTGGTGAAATCCTATGTTTATCGTTTCGAATGAATACCAAACGAAGTATTTACAATCTACCAACATAACAAAAATAAAAAACCTAAAATTTTATAAAATTTGGTAAAATCCTATGTTTATCGTTTCGAATGGATACCAAACGATGTATTTAATTTTTACTGTTTGGAATGCATATTAAAAGATCTATTCATGGGATAACTTAATATTTAATAAACAAAAATTAATAAATAATATTTTCATGTAATATTTCACAAAAGAAGTGAAATCTCAGCCAAAAACATCGGAGATGCAAAAGGGGCGCCTCGCATTATTTTTGCCTAGCGTCGAGGTGAAATCAAAAAAATGCGCCTCGCTTTTCTGATTTATATAAAAGCGAGGATATATGAAACAAATAAAATTCTGTAGGGGTTTTATTTAAGTGAAAATATTTCCTCGCTTTTATATAAATCAGAAAAGCGAGGCGCATTTTTTTGATTTCACCTCGACGCTAGGCAAAAATAATGCGAGGCGCCCCTTTTTGCATCTCCGATGTTTTTGGCTGAGATCTATTTATCAAAATATAAAATTACTAATGGTTGGTAAATGTTATCATTAGTTTCATAAAATAAAATAAATTGTATTGGGTTGATAATTCAATTGAAAAAAAAAAAAAAATTGATAACATAGAAAGAAAAAGATTAGATTTCATTGTTGAAAAGGAAACGCATTGTGTATTTTTATTAAGACTAAGAACAATAGGAGATAAAAGATGAAATACGATTCTTCTACTCAAACTTTATTAATAAAAATATTCGAATAAATTGCAAAATTGAAAAAATAAATTCCTTCTCAAATTTTGATCACTCTCTAATTTTCCTCCCTTCCTCTTCACACTCACATTCACACAGTCTTTTTGGCAACTTAGGCCATATAAGCCAAGCCCTAGGGCTCACTCTCCTCTAAAATTTAAAGAAACTTATTAGAAATTTATAATTAAAAGGTTTTAATAAAATGTAATTGTATTTAACATTAAAATTCATAACTTAAATAAAATCTTTTTTTTTCTTCCTCGAAGGTATGCAACCCAATTGGCCAGCTCAACTTCCAGTAAACAAAAACTAATTCATTTACTCAATTTTTTGTATAAAATTATTTAATAAATACTTTATTTCACATGGGAATGTACTGTATATTATCATGCGACAAAAATTTATTTCAATCTAATTGGCTACCAATAAATTGAAATAAATAAATAAATGGCCTCCGTTGTCGAAAAATACCTTAAATAAATTTAAAAAAAAAATTACTGTTTATTAATTAAATATATATTTGCTGTACTCTCCCGATCCACAAAACTATGCTTTTGAATAAATAAATGCCCAAAGAGTATGCCTACTATTATTTTACTGATGTATTAATAAATATTTTTTGAACTTTTTTGAATTTTACTAATGATTTTGTTTAAAATTCTTAATTCGATTTTTTTAAAATAATTAATAAGATGGCCTGAAACAAAAAGGAAGAAAATAAAATAACCTGATTTTTTTTTTTTTACTTTTTTTATTATCAAATAAAATGCCTTCATGAGATTTTGAGAACTTTGAGAAGTCCATTGATGAGGGTCTAAAAAAATTAAAATTAAAAAACAAATCAGGACGATGATATTTAAAGAATTTGTCAAATAATGATAGACCTATAGCTATATATAGAAAACTACCATGGTATATTAGTAATTATTCGTTATTATATTAATTTCATTCGTCCAGCAAAAATACTCAAATATCATCCAGCCTCTTGGGTTTCTATTTCCAAATTCATGTTTTTGAATCTAGGACAAACCCTTTGTCAGGTAATCTGACATTAAATCCACTCAAGATGAATGAACAAGAACGTGTTAAATATATTCGTAGGTATTGGGTTTCTCAATCAATCTAATAAATCAAAGCCTTTCCATTACAACTAGGCATCTTTTCAAAAGTATCACGGATGGTTTGTTTTATATTAAAAAAATTATAAATTAGTCATACCGGTTTCTTAGAGACAATGTTCTTGTTTCATAATATAAAGCACAGTGATGGGCTCCTAGGAAGCAAATAGAGTTGAATATTTTTTTGCCATGAGGTGGATTTGAATTCGAGTTGTCTTCAACTCAGGATTATAAGCTTAACGACTAATCGGTTTCTCTACGGTAGATGCTAAACTATATTTCAAATAATTGACTAGAGATGAATTAAAATAAAATGTCTGCCGATAAATAAAAAATCTGGTGTGACTGTCGCACAGCACACAACTTTCTATTACCTTTGGTAATAGAAAGTTGTGTTCTGTGCTTTCACACCAGATTTTTCGTGTCGACATATATTTAGTTTCCGCCAATATATTAGAATTCAAGATGTAAATTTTTTTTTTTTTTTTTGTAAAAAACATTCACACTTTTTTCTCATTCCCACTCACACTCACACACACATTCACACAGTCTTTTCGGCAACTTAGTCCATTTAAGACTTTGACGATAACCGTTGTAATATATATTAATCTATTGTGGGTTCAGGCATTTCTATTTAAGCCATCTGGTATCCAAATGGCTTAAATAAAATCATCGGACTGCCTGGATCCGAACCCGCGACATTTGGTATAGGAGGTAGGCGCGCTGCCTACTACGTCACACCCTATGTAATATTTTTTTTTTTTTATTTTTAAAACATTCACACTTTTTTCTCATTCACACTCACACTTACACAGTCTTTTCGGCAACTCAGGCCATTTAAGACTTTTAGACGATAACCGTTGTAATATATATTATCTATTGTGGGTTGAGGTATTTCTTTTTAAGCCATCTGGTATCCAAATGGCTTAAATAAAATCATCGGACTGCCTGGGTCCGAACCCGCGACGTTTGGTATAGGAGGTAGGCACGCTACCTACTACGCCACACCCGGGGGCATGTAAAATTTATAAGTATAGAAAAATATTTATATTTTGTTTCCATGGCAACCATTTCTTTTTTATCTTTTCTATGGAGTACAAGAGTAAAGTGGTTTCAGAAGATTTCAATGGCAAAATGGGAATATACATTTGAAAGAGCATCTAATAAATAATTGATTTTTGAATTTTAATCACAGTCGTTGGAGCGAATTTTGAGAAAATCGAAAAAAACTGAAAAAGTGCATCAGTAAAGTACTAGTACTCTTTAGCCGATTTTGATTAAAAGCTTATTTTCACGCCTCAGGTGGGTGCCTAACTTAAATATAAAATTTCAACCTCCTAACTCAATTCCTTCGTGCTTTGAATTGAACACAGACACACACACACACAGACACACAGACGAAAACCACTTTTTTGGATTCAGGGGACCACAAAACGTGAAGATCCATCAAAATCTCGACATCGAATTTTTGACATGAATCCAATACTTTCTCTCTATATATATTTACATATATAGAGGTAAGAGAAAGTAATAAACTAAATTTTCAATTGCGTTTCTCCATACACTAAATTATTATCTTCTTTCTTTGCCATTACTACTGAAATTAAATAGTTACTACCGAGAAAGTGACGAACCGGCACAATACAAATCCTGAAGCTTTATTGAAGCGAATGGGGAGCCCAAGGATATGAAGTATTGTCAGCCTTAACTTCAGTCGCCAACCACTGATGAGCCTCTGACTAGTCTCGTGCACGAAATCACTTCGTTTATATAAATCTCTGTAGGGTTGGCCTGGTTAGAGGTTGTTTTGGTTAGAGGGATTAAAACTAATACCAAGTACGAACAAAAGCGAGGGGTGAAGGAAAGGCCTAGTTTGCTATAATATTAATTGTTACTCATTCTTTTTTTTCTCGCATTTATTTTTACTTTCTCTTACCTATGTATATATGTAATATATATATAGAGAGAAAGTATTGGATTCATGTCAAAAATTCGATGTCGAGATTTTGATGGATCTTCACGTTTTGAGGTCCCCTGAATCCAAAAAAGTGGTTTTCGCGACATGGTCTGTCTGTGTGTGTGGGTGTGTGTGTGGGTGGGTGTGTGTGTGGGTGTGTCTGTGTTCAATTTTAAGCATGAAGGAATTGAGCTATGAGGCTGAAATTTTATATTTAAGTTAAACACCCTCCTGGACCGGAAAAATAAGCTTTTAATCAAAATCGGCCAAAGAGTACTAGTACTTTACTGATGTACTTTTTCAGTTTTTTTCGATTTTCTCAAAATTTGCTCCAACGATTTTTTTTAAAAATTCAAAAATCAATTATTTTTTAGATGCTCTTTAAAATGTATATTCTCATTTTGCGATTGAAATCTTCTGAAGACCACTTTACTCTTGTATTTCATAGGGAAGATAGGAGAAATGGTTGCCATGGTAACAAAATATAAATATTTCCCCATACTTATAAATTTTACATCTGAATTCAAATGTTCCGTACTGTCGGGAACTATATATATGTCGACACAAAAAATCTGGTGTGACAAGCACAGAACACAACTTTCGATTACCGAAGGTAAGAGAAAGTTGTGTGCTGTGCGCCAGTCACACCAGATTTTTTATCAAAATTTCCAAATTTGAATTTGATACATAGATTTGGTTCAAGGGATACTAAGAAAATCGTTGTTCTCAATAAATATTTAAATTTTACTTCTCCTTGCGGACTGATTCACTCCAAATTTTAATGACTTCTTAGCATCACCCTTATTCAAAGTTTGATTCCATAGATATAGTTGTTTTTTGCTCAAATTTTATTTTTATAAAGTCAGAAGGGCGCTCTTGGGTTGTTGATTCCTGCCTGATCCGCAAATATTAATTTTTTAATATATAGTAAAATAAATTATTTTAAATTTTTTCTTATTATTGAGAATTTGATTAATTTGCATATAGTTAGTTCACTTGAGTCGGAGCAAGTACTTGAAAACGACTGCAGAATAAGCCATCGAAACGTTGTACAGTATTTATATTTTTTAATAAATAATTAATAACAAAATGTGATGTATATTTAAAAATTCCCATAATAATTGCATATCCTAAGATTTGCTCTCAATAAGGCGAATTTTTAATAATTACTTTTTTAGTAAAAAAAAAAGATTAAGTTAATTTAAAGTGATGTTTTTAGCCTTTATTATTCGCTCTGTGGTGTATATATCCGTACTGATGGATGGATACACCTTTTGGTTGGTTGGATGGTGTCTGTCGGCTGCCATGCTGCCTGCCTGTCTCTTGCCGAAATCAGCTGAAGTCAGGAGGACGTGGAGGGGAGGATTTTAATGTGCATGGTGGGGGTACTTGGAGTAGAGAGGAGGGGCGCCGCGAAGGGGAAGGGGGTGCAGTGTGACTCGGGCTCAGTTGAGAGCCGACTCTCACGGCGTACGTCCGACTCAATTGAAACATACGCATACGGGGATTCACTTAACTCACTCATTTTTTAATTTCTCTCGTGCGAGTGAAAAGAAATTAATTATTTTATTATTTTTTTTTATTATTTTAATTTTGTGTTGTTTGTGCACTTTTTGTGTTTTTCTTCAAGTGAGTGATTTTTTTGTAATTATTATTTTTTTTGGTGTTTTTTCTTTTTTTTTTTTAATTAAAATAAAATCAATCAATCAATCATCGGCAGTTTTTTTTTCGCCACTCGTCATGTCAGGACATACTAATTAAAGGTAATTTTTTCTTCAAAAAAAAAAAAAATTTTGAATAATTTACGATAAAAAAATTTTTTTGAATTTGTACAGAAAATTTATTGATATAAAAAATTTTCTCATCTAATTTATATTGACTGACGTTTTGCGAAAATGATTGATATCTTAATCGAAACGTCAACATCAATAAAATTATTAAAAAAATAAATAAATACAACTTAATTTTATTGTATCGCCTTTTAATTGATATAAATTCAAAAAAATTTTTTTCATTATTTTATTATGAAAGCGGAAAGGATTTTTATTTTTTTTAATTTCAAAAATGTTAAATAAGCCTATAATTTTTTTTTTTTAATTTAACCAATTTTCACGTTTTTGATTAGAATTTAAAACAATCAAAATTTTTACTAATAATCAAATTTTTTTTTTGATTGTTGCAAAATAAAGTGCTGATATTGGCATTTAAATTTCTCATCGGCAAAATGAGCTCGAGTAATCAGCGTGTGGAACGTCCCCCGGTAGCCATCGGTACAATGTATTATAAAAAATGTATATAATAAAGTCAAACCTCTAAATGGCTTTAAAAAAAATTCTCATATTGTTATATAAATAAAATCATCAACGATCAATATGTAAAAATCTAGGCCTATAAATTGGAAAAAAATTCGTATTCTGATAATTTTTTTGTTATTATTATTTTAAAATTTGAACGATTAAAAGCTAAAATAATTAAGTCCACCTTTTAAATATTATTTTCAAATATTTATTTTTTTAAAATAAATTAAACTACATATCAAGTAATTAATGTTCCAGTTGTTTTTGAGAAATATTTACCTATAAATTAAAAAAAAATGTTTTTAAACCTAGATCCTTCCATTATAAAATAACAAATTTAAAAAAATATGCAAATAAAAGAAATTATAAAATTAATTTATGGAAAAAACAATTGTAGAAAAAAGTTAGTATAATGTTATCTATCACACGCGTCATTTCATTTGTAATTTACAGATTTCCTCAACCCATTTATTATACTAGTTTTTTGTTATTAATATACTCAAGAAGATTATAACAAGTGGATATACAACCCATCAGATGTCGTTTAATCCCACGTTTGCTTTAAATCTCAAGTGAAAATTAAATGAAAATTGTTTATAATTTTATATTAATATTTGAATTTTATTCACTCTCGAATAATTGACACGTGTTATAATCATAATTAAACATTTAAAAAAAGTTGATTAATTAAGTAAAATGTCAAAAATTGCATATTCATAAAACAAAATATATTTACGGTAATTTTTCCATTATTCTTTTTGAAGAGTTGTTTGGGATTAAAAAAAAAAACAAAAAAAAAAACGGTATTTTGAAATTGTTTATAAAGCTAAAATAAATTGCCATGGCCATTACTCAACTGTCTCTTAAGCATCAGATAAAGATCTCAATTGGACCAACTTTTGTTCTAGATACTACCTAATAGAAGTGGCAGTTTATTTATGTCATTTTATTATCAATACACGATTCGGAAATGAATCATAAAGGAGATAGAAAATTCCTCTTCTAAACGGATCTAGGCCTATTGCCAATCTAATTGAGTAAAAACTGATGTGTAAATATAAAATATCATTTATATATGATTAGCAAAATTTATTCTACACAGAAATGCTAAAATCAACTAAAATTATTTAATTCGCTCTTCGGAAAGTCAAAATTAATGTAATTTGAATGTCCGTTCTTTTGTAAAAAAAAATTAATTTTAATTCATATCCCTGATTCAGAAAGATTTCAAAATTAGCATATTTAATCGAACCCTAGAAGGCCTAGCTAGTTCACCGTTAAATTATTCGAGGTGATTCAAACATCTCAAACCCAACCGACCTCTGCCATCGGCACTCTAAGAAGTCAATTAATTTCTTATCTTAATTAACTCAAAAACGTATTTTAAACAATTTTAACAATCACAGAAATAATATAAGTAAAGAATTCTTTTGTCCGATATAATAAAAAAAAATCATGCTCTTTGAAATTAAAAGATATTTTTGATGTCAAAAAAAAAAAAAAAAAAACTTCGTCATATTAAATTTTACTTCATTATAAATATAAGAAATATCTGTCAAGAGTTTTATTTATTTTTTCCATTTAATGAAGTTGTGATGATGAATGGCACAAGATACAAGTTAAAAAAAAAAAATTCATAAAACTCTGTTCGAATCCGAAATTCATCAAGTTAATCAAAGACAGATTGCTTACTAATAAAAAAAAATAAGAAAATTTTTATGTTTTGAAAAGATCTCCCAAGATGCTGAAAAGGATTTATTAATTATTTTAAACTTATTGAAAAACCTTATTACGATATTATTATTGGAAAATTTTGAGTACTTCTTGGTAGCTAAATGCTCCTAAATAATCTATCAAATTAAAATGATCCAAAGTAAAATTTTGTTATAATTTAAGCTAAAATAGATTAGACATTTTTTCTAACTAAACGTTAAATTAATTAATTTCTATATCAAAAAATATTCTAATAGGCCAGGTAATAAAATATATTTTTCACATTAATCTTGGTTTATTTTAGTTAGTAATTAATAATACAAATTAACTATAAAAAAATTAGAATATTTTGGCCAATATTTCTCCAACCGTCTTCAGGTAATGTATTCAAGTGAAAAGCAAACACTAACCAACTAGTACAATCTTGTTTAGTAAGGTGCGCGTCTCGGGTGCTAATTTTGGGAGATTTTACCGGCCACAATTTTGAAGCTATAGACCTCAAATTTTTTTTTAATTGAAGCTATTTAAAATATCTACAACTTATAGAAGTCCTTTTTTGATTTTCGAAAAAATAAATTTTTTTTTTAGATTAATCGCATTAAATAAAAGATATTTTTAAAAAATTCGCTCTATATCTTATAAATTAGTAATCATTGTGTTAAAAAATAATTAATTTTTTTCCCTTAATTAATTAGCTGGAATCTTTCAAATGAAATGGAATAAATCTCTTGTTTTCCTAGGGGAAAAACTAACGCCATCTCTCGCCACCTAGAGTAACTCGGTACTGAAACGTATTCTGTTTTTCGTTTTAATTACTAACTAAAATAAGCCACGAATATATGCTAAAAATGTCTTTTATTACTAATAATAAATAAATATTCTAAAACAAAACCAGAGAGCCAAATGGGATTTTTTTTATTGTTTGTTGAGTGTTTCAAACATTTTCAAAATTTTGTCTTTTTTTGAAATATTTAGCCCAAAGAGGCTCTTCTCCCTTTTATTTTAGCTTTTTTATGGTATTCGCTCTCTCTGATACGACAATGCTCGGAACTTGAATAAGATAGCACACATTTCAAGATAACAAATAAAGTAACTTCACAGGGTGTTCAATAAATTATACAGATGCATTATTTAAGGTGTGTCTTTCACACGAAAAGATAAGGGGTAAATAAATATGTATTTTTCTGGGACTAAACATTCCAATGAATTCAAATTAAACATGGACTGTTTAATATAGGTTTTATCCAAAAATAAATATTAAAATTGCTTTAATCTTCTATAATGATAAAAAGTTAAACAAATAACCTATTCATTTTCATAAGATTTATTTATTGTATAATCTAGTAATACGGTATTATCTTAGATCGAAGGGATGCTAGTCGTTGTTATGCTTCTGTATTTGAATAATTTTATTAGTTAAAATTCCAGGTATATAATTTCTGGATAACGTAATTCCCATAACAGAAATTGAATTTTCTATGAACTTAATAATATTAATAATAATTAAATTAGAAGCCTCAGCAACTAAAAAGAAATTCAATTCATATGATGGAAAAGTACAGATACAGTATATCGTCCTAATTTCTAATACAAAATAATTAATAATTTATTAAATATTATACTAACAGACTATTCTTATTAAAATATTATATAACAACTATCTTTTGTGTGCGTTGCATGTAGAATTTTAATTGGATGATGGAGTCCCGGTGGACAACCAGGTGATAACCCAATCCTAATCCCAATTCGCCTAAAATATGCATAACAAAGGCTTAGGTATAAATCTATAACTCACTTATGACATCATTTTTTTGGATTTAACTCCTCAAATGAGGACCCGAAGTAATAAGAATTTTTTTTTTAACTCCGCCCCAATGGAGCTGTTACTCTTAATTTTTCCATCAATCTGAAAAAGATAATTGAATAAAACTTTAAATCACTTAAATTTTCTCCTTTTACATTTTCATTTTCTTAGCAAGTTTCCAACCCTGACAATTTCTGATTCGTTTATGTCAATTTAAAATCAACATTTTTATTATCTGTTTCGTTTTTAACAATTCAAAAATTCCATTTAGTGATAATTTATGGATAAAACAATTTATTTGAGCTCTCTTGAAAAATTATACTACTATCTGCGCAGCCCTCTCGTTCCCCTAAACCCTTTATTGTCAAATATTTTCAAAGTGAATCCTTTCCCTTCTCGTTTATTTTTTTAAGTGGATAATTAATTTTAATTATTGAAATGATTATTAAATTTTATAAATGTATTTAAGTTTTACGCCCGGCCCTCGGGCTTGGTATAGGAGTTAGCCTGGTTGCGGGTTTGGACCCCAGGCACTCAGATGATTTTATTTAAGCCATTTGGATACTAAATGGCTTAAATAAGGATGCCTGGACCCCAAATATATAAGCTATATTCAATAACGGTTATTGTCTAAAATCTTATAAGGCCTAAGTTGTCGAAAAGACTATGTTTATGTGTGTGTGAGGGTGAGTGTGAATGAGAAAAAAGTGTGAGTGTTAAAAAAAAGTCTTAGGCCATATAGACTTTAACGATAGGCCTACTCAAATTATTTAAATAATATATAATGTGGGGATCCAGGCTCATTTATTTACATATATAATTTGGTATTCAAATCATCGGACTGCCTGAGACCCCCCCCCTTTTAAGTTTATTATTTAAAATAACTATTAATAAATGATTTTCCAAATAATATAACTTCTTCTTCTTCTGTCCTCGCCTGATTATTCCCGCAGCCAAATAATATAATATAACTTAGCCTTCGTAAAATAAATTAATCATGGATTTTTTCTTCTAATTTTGACGATATAACACAATTTATTTATTTTAATTTACATAAGGAATCCAGAACTACATACAGGCTTTGAAGTTTCATATAAAATATAATCAATTAATAATCCCCCTCCTCCCCTAATAAATAACAATATAATAAGAGTCGCCCTCGACTTAGAGGGCTTCGACAAATATATCGCAGCATTGGTTAACAAATTCAAAACAAAAATCTCCATTCACCCAAATGAATTAATAGCAAGAATTAATTTCTAATTAAATTTCAGTTCACTTTATACACTTTTTATCTATACTTATTTTATTAAATTAAGGGTCATGAGGTTTTTCGAAACCTTTCCTCAAAATAATCTAAATATGAATTTTATATTCACTTCTATATCGAGAGTCGAGGGTTCGGATCCCATGCAATCCGAGGATTTTATTTAAGCCATTTGGATACTAAAAGGCTTAAATAAGAATGCCTGGACCCAAAATATATATTTATTATAAATTCGAGTATCGTTTAAAGTCGTAAATGGCCTAAGTTGCCGAAAAGACTGTGTGCATGTGTGTGTGTGTGTGTGTGTGTGTGTGTG
>JAKCPI010031282.1:0-14798 GCA_023213315.1 Euborellia annulipes
ATTATTATTATTATCATTCCTGTGATTATTTTTAATTTAAAAATTGCTACTTAATCAAAAAATTCCAAACATGGATTTTTGGGCTCAGAATATTTTTTCTCTTTCGATCCCAACAATGGGGAGCGTGACACCTGGGACACCCTGTATGTATTTTCGCTCAGGGGCCCACATCTTCCAATGAGTAACATTCTGCATTTTCAGGGATTTCTTGAGCATTCCAATTTGAGGAATTTGGGATATGACTATTTTTCCTGGATTCTCCAAAACGTCTTCTACAAAATTTCATTTTGGAATTCCTACGGGGCGTGACAGATGGACACTCAGCAGTTGTTATTTCCTTTCGGTCGAATTATTTACAAAATATCAATCAAAAAGTTCTTGTTGAATTTCTGCCTCTGCTCCAGGCTTTTCAAACAGATTGGCTCTTTTATTATAAATGTTTTATTTGTCCAGTTGATGCCCATGACCTTCCACACTGGCAAAGGACCCCTTTTCTGTCATGACATTTTTTAGGATTAAACATAAATAGAATTTTTTTTTAAATTCAATTATTTATTGAAGAAATAAATATTTTCAAAAAAAAAAAACAAAGTCTGATAAATTGATGAGTGATATTTTTGCATTTTTTGTTGGTCGGGAGCCATTTGGCGTGTCATGCAGGCTCTATTCTAACATGTCAGACAGCACATTTATGAGCAGGAATTTATTTTTGTAGGGAAACCCCCCCTCTAACCCTTAAAAGCAATTAAATTCTGTCCGATGTCGTTAATAGGGTATAAACGAAATTTTTATTGTCTCCATCCGATTCTATTTCATTCCTTTTCTTTATTTTAGTTAGCTTTTTTTGGGATAAAATTAGAAACGATTAATTCTTTTATTTCAAAGAGAAAGGGAGAGGGATTCCACCTTCAACCATTTTGATTAATTTTGGCAGCAAATACTTTTAATTTAAACTTTTTCAAGAGTGTTGTTATATTCTTTTTTTTTTTTAACGTTGGAATTGAATTTTTTTTTCGTAATGACTAAGTTTACGTTTGTTTAATTAAGTAATGGCTGCCTGTCTGTCTCGAGTTTCAAAGATTTTTTTTTTAAGGACATCACGCCCCTGGTGACAGCTGACGACAAATTTCATGACTGAAAGTGGAGTTGATGATTTTCTCTTTATTTTTCAACTTACGCAACCCTCAGCGGCTGACCCTTGTTAGATGTTAAGGACTTGGGGGGTTGTAGTTAGCAAATTGTTGCTTTGACGCCTGCAGGTCCCCCCCCCCCCAAATGCTTATACGTAATGATGACGACAAGGTAGGTAGGTAGGAAAATAAAAAAAGTTTTTTATAGGTCGATAGGGGAGTTTACACCTGAGAGAACAAATCAGAAAGTTAAAATAAAATACTCTAAATCGTTTTAAATGAAATAACGTATAGCAAAAATATTGTAATTGTAAAAACATCCTTAGTTGTGATTGCCATGGAAATTTTGTAAATGAATATTTTTTCTGGTGTACATCCCAAAGGAATTAAATAAATAGTATTTTATATTTATTAGCTGTCGGCATTTCGAGGACAGGCTTCTCCCTTCATTAGATAAATACACAGTATAAATCGAAAGCATAATTTTATTTGGGGCGTAAATAAAGTATAGTAAATGGCTAGTTTTCTAGAAAAGGTGACTTTTTTGGTTTTTTTTTTTTTTTCTTTCACCTTTCTCATTATTAACCCGCAGAAAGAAGTTTTAATAAAAGACTCGATTGTTGACTGTGAGATCAATAAGTGGTTGACAAATTTTCTCCTAATTTTATTTAAGATTTTAAAGGAGTTTTTATTTAAATTCACTTCAAATATCAAAGTGATTATCAAATTTCTACATTTTAATTTAAATAGGTAATAAATAATTCCTATTTAGTGAATAAATTTAATATAATTTCTGTTTGCCTTGGGCTGTCTTATCAGCCCAATGGCAGACAAAATGACTAACCTCCAAGACAGTGAAACTGATGTATGGGAAGCGATTAAAAGTGCAAATAATGTTTTAAGTAATGAAAATTGTGATGTGAATCCTCCAGTTCAAGTAAGTAATTCTCAAGTTAATAAAAGAAGACTTAATATTGAAGAAAGAAAAGATGAGCATATGAATAAAGTTTGGCTATCTATGGCGGGGAGTCAAGATGGCGGGCAATCGGGAAAAAACCAACCTTCCTTACAAGAATCTCAGCATGATATTCAAATGAAAGAAAATGAGGCAAGTACTAATACTGATAATAATCGCACTAGGAAACCATATTATTCATCATGTTTAGAGAACGTATATAATAAACAAGACTTGGGACCAGGGGCGTAGCCAAGGGGGGGATGGGGGAGTCTCCCCCCAGGTCGGATCGAGTTGGCAAATGTTGGCAAAATCAAGGACCAGTTGGCAAAATAAAGTTTATTTAACAGAAATTAATTATATGTTTTAATTTAAAAAAAAAAATTAAATTTTCTTTTTTTTTATATTTTTCATCTATTAAAAAAAAATTTTTTAATTTTCAAATAAATAAATTTATTTTCTTTTTACTGAATATAAATTTATTATACATTGTAATACAAACACATAGAGAAAATCATTAGGATTATTTTAAAAGGGAAAAATAAAATATTTGAACAAATAAAAGAAACCTCAGTCGTTCATTTGTAATTTGAAATGGAATAATTTTCTTTATTTGCTATAATTGTAAAAAAAAGGAATTCCAATTAAACAATGTTTTTGATAGAAATATAAATTTTATACAGGTCAACAAAAAAGTTTTTTGAAATTTAGGTCCTGGCTATATGGAAGCGCTAATTCCAAAAATGCCATCAATTTTGCGCCATCAGCTCTAGTTTTAGAGATATAGAGAAAATTAAATTTTAATAAATAATCTGATTAAGAGCGACTCTTATTTTGAATTTTCTAGATTTTTTTAAGTCGTTACCCCCTGCAGGTAGTTGAAATACATAGAAATAGAAATCTATACTGTAAAGTTTGAGCCCAATCGGAGGTGGCTTAGTGGGGCAAAACACGGCTAAAATTTTAGAAAAATTGCATTTTTTCATTTTTTTTACAGGACACTCCTGAATAGAATTTTTACCATCTCTGAATGGAAAAAAGTATGTTTACGATCTCTAGTTTTTAACTTTCCAAAAGTTAAGCAATGCCAAGCGTGGCGAAAGCCCCGGGATTGGGGACCCCGAGCAATCAGCCTGTGGAAAGTCCCCCCGGTAGCCATCGGTATAATGTAATTTAGAAATATATTAAATAAAGTCATACCTGGCCTCTGTAGCCGAAAAAGTTAAAAAAAAAAATAAAATAATTCATTGAAAACGAAATTATGAGCAAAACAGTTTTCTTAGTCAGGATTCAGAGCTATCCATCCATATACCCAAGAATAGCTCTAAATTCTTGGCGCAAAACACCATCTTTATCATAAAATTTTCATATAGTATTTGCTTTTTAACAAAATTGACTTTGATAACTATTTTGTTCATAATTTCTTTATAATGATTTTTAGAAAGTGAAAGAACTACAGAATATCGTAAATATGTTTTTTGCATTGAGTGATGGTAAAAGATTCTACCTATTAGGGGTGTCCATAGTTGAAAAAACTGAAAAAATTCGATTTTTCTAAAATTTTAGCCCTGTTTTGCACCACTAAATAGCCTCCAATTGGGCTGAAACTTTATATTTCTATGTACAGTGGAACTTCGCCGAGCATAATTCGTTCCAGAATCATACTCGTAAAGCGAAACACTCGTTATGCGAAACAATAACATTCTCCCCTTAGAGCTGTCCCCTCAGACTGATCACGAGCACAATCCGGGACTTTCTCTCTCCTCTCCACTCGTTATGCGAAACGTCACTCGTTAAGCAAATCATATTTTTACAATTTTTTTGCTCGTTATGCAAATTGCTTGTTATGAAAGGGCACCCTAAGCGAGGTTCTAATGTATTTCTTTTTAAGGGGTAAAGCCAGAAAATTCAAAATAAGAGTCGCTCTAGAGCTCATTTTCTATTAAAATTTAATTTTCTCTAAATCTCTAAAACTAAATTTGATGGAGAAAAACTTATGGTATTTTTGGAATTAGGGTATCCTATATAAAATCCCAGGAATTGCTTAAAACACCCCGGTAAATTACACATTAGACCAGCGTTTCCCAACCTTTTGAAGTCCACGGCACCCCAAAGGTGCGTTGAGAATAATATTATTCACTAGCGGCACCCTTCTTTTTTTTCCCCTATCAAAACGAAATTTTTTTCTGCCCTGGGGAAAATTTTTTTCCCTTGCGTGAAAATCATTTGACCTTTTTTTTAGCAAAACTTTATTATTTTTTTCTCTAAATATCTCACGGCACCCCTTAGGCATTCTCGAGGCACCCTTGGGTGCCGGGGCACACCGGTTGGGAACCACTGCTTTAGACAATACAAGAGGGATTTAGTCTGTAAGAGTCCTGTACTACTCGACAAAAATTTTTCATTGAGTGTAATTATATGGGGAATTTCTCAATTGAAAAAAATCTTGCCTTAATTATATTTCTATCAAAAATTTTGTTTAATCCTTTAGTTTTTACTTTCTCTTACCTATGTATATATGTAATATATATATAGAGAGAAAGTATTGGTTTCATGTCAAAAATTCGATGTCGAGATTTTGATGGATCTTCACGTTTTGAGGTCCCCTGAATCCAAAAAAGTGGTTTTCGCGACATGGTCTGTCTGTGGGTGGGTGGGTGGGTGGGTGGGTGTGTGGGTGGGTGGGTGTGTGTGTCTGTGTTCACTTTTAAGCATGAAGGAATTGAGCTATGAGGCTGAAATTTTATATATAAGTTAAACACCCCCGGGACCGGAAAAATAAGCTTTTAATCAAAATCGGCCAAAGAGTACTAGTACTTTACTGATGTACTTTTTCAGTTTTTTTCGATTTTCTCAAAATTCGCTCTAACGATTTTGATTAAAATTCAAAAATCAATTATTTTTTAGATGCTCTTTCAAATGTATATTCTCGTTTTGCCCTCAAAATTGTTTGAAGACCACTTTACTCTTGCACTCCATAGAAAAGATAGGAGAAATGGTTGCCATGGTAACAAAATATAAATATTTTCCCATACTTATAAATTTTACATCTGAATTCAAATATTCCCTACTGCCGGGAACTAAATACATGTCGACACAAAAAATCTGGTGTGACAAGCACAGTACACAACTTTCGATTACCGAAGGTAAGAGAAAGTTGTGTGCTGTGCGACAGTCACACCAGATTTTTTATTATTAAAATAGCAAAGTGAAGGGGGGAGGGGTCATAAAACATCGAACATGTCATATAGCGACTAAGGGGCGTCGAGTTTAGCCCCGAGTAAATTAATATATATAGGATGAAAAAGAATGTGAATTGTACAGTTGGCAAATTGATTAAATTTAGTTGGCATTTTTGGCCCTCTCCCCCCCTGAAAAATCTCTTCGCTACGCCCCTGCTTGGGACCATTTGTGATATATGTTGAAAACTTAAATGCAACGGCTAGGATCCACCCAATGGCTATAGGCAAACTCATTCGGGATAATTGCTTTTCTATATACAGTGACATTTTTTCAATCTCTAAAATTGGCAAGAATTTAATTAAAATAACTCTTAGTAAATATGATTATGCCAATAGTTTAAAAAATGAAATGTTCTTTAAAACTAATAATTTAATATGTTACATTCCTACATTTATGTTAACTAAAAAAGGAATCATAAGAGATGTAGATTATAGTCTATCTGATCAAGATATTTTAGATTGTATAACTTCAGAATTTGAAGTAGTAAGTGCTAAGAGAATATTAAAAAAAAATAATGAAAACGTTTTGGTCCCAACACCATTAGTAATATTAAATTTTAGAGGACAGAGTGTTCCTAAAGAAGTGAAAATTTTAAATGTTTTATGTAGAGTTGACCCATTTATGGAGAAAGTTAAACAGTGTAAAAATTGTTTAAAATATGGTCATTTTAACTGTGTCTCATCCCCGATATGCCCTCGATGCGGTTTTAATCATCCTCTCAGTGAGTGTAGAAGTATAAAAGCTTGTTGTGTATTTTGTAAAGGTGATCATCTGTCTAATGATAGAAAGTGTCCCGAATATGCAACTCAGAGTGTTATTAGATCAATTATGAATGAAAATAACTTTTCTTTTATTGAGGCAAAAAATGTTCTTTTAAATAAATATTCATATTCAGCTAAAGTTTCACAGAGTCAAGTGTCAAATGAAAAAAAGAATAATATTTCTTTGTCAATGGACAATTTTCCCCCTTTAAATCCTAAGGATTTAACAAAGGAAAATAGTAATAGTGCTTTGGCACCAGCAAATATCAATAGTATACATAAAAAAATTATGGTCTCAAAAAAAGTGCGGGTTCCATGTGATAATCCACAACCCAATTATGTAATACCAAAAAATATATCTAACAATATAAATTACTCCGACTCTCCCATTACAGAGAGTTCACTATATAAACAAAATTTAGAATGTAATCAAATTAAATTGGTATTACAATCGATTTTAGAAAAAATTATTTCTAGCGGTGTTTTGCTAAATAAGAATGAAATTACACAAGACTCTAAGATTATTATTCAAAGTATCATTGATACTTATATATCTTAGTATAAATTTGAAAAATATATCTTCTTATCTAAAAATGTGGAATAAGAATTGAAATAATTATTAAATATGTTAAAATATGAATATAAGATCTGGTTTAGTTTAAATATTTGTGAATGTATATATATATTTGTATTTGCATGTATGTGCAAGTGTGTGTACCTATGTGTATGTATATATGAATTGTTTTGTTAATTATTACCTAAGGCAATTTATTATGTAAACACTCATTTGCTTAGTTAGTTAGGAGCCTAAATATAAATTATAGAAGATAGGAAAAAAAAAAAATAATGGCTAGGTACAATTGTAATAGATTTAATATCTTGCAATGGAATTGTCGTTCGATTAATGCTAATAAGGGCGATTTAGAAGTCTTCTTATGGGAACAAAATATACATATTGCGGCGATCTCTGAGACGTAGCTTAGTCCGCGCATGGATTTTAAGGTATCCGGTTATCAAATAATTAGAGCTGATAGGGCGGATGGTAAGGGTGGAGCGCTATTACTTATTAAAAACAGTATTTCATTTCACTCGCCTTTCATTTCTTCGAATAACATTGTTCAACTTTGTGGCGCCACATTTTCTTTTCCAGAAGGCCCAGAAGTGACAATCATATCTTGTTACTGTAAACCAGGTCACCATGTTTCAGAATTAGAGTGGGCCAATTTCCTGCAAGAGTGTTGTCAACCCATTATTCTTCTAGGCGATTTTAACTGCCACTCTCCAGACTGGGGTTGTTCTTTTTCGGACCCTCAAGGTACTAGTCTGTCCATAGTCACAGAGTCCTTAGATCTTTTACCACTTAATGACGGCTCGTCGACTAGACTACATTATGGGGATAATCCGTCAATTGTGGATATTTCCTTCTGCTCCTCGTCTATTTATACAAGTTTAAGTTGGGAAGTGTTCTCTGATACGCTAGGGTCGGATCATTTTCCAATACTAATATCCAAACCGCTTCGTAATATAGGTGATCAAGTATTTCTTCCAAAATTTAACTTAAAAAAAGCGAATTGGGCAATGTTTAAATCTTTGGTATTGACAGAGATAAATAAGTCACCTAATTTTAGTTCATCTGAAATGAAATTCAACTTTATCGAAGAAAATATTATCTCGGCAGCCCTTCGGTCTATCCCTCTCTCAAAAAAGCTAAATCTTAAGCACCCACCGGTACCATGGTGGAGCCATGACTGTAAAATAGCAATTGAAAAAAGGAAGGATGCTCATGCTATTTATAAACATAATCCTAATTTAGACAACTATATAAACTTAAAAAAGACACAGGCATACGCTAAGCGTTGTATAAAGGAAGCAAAGAGAAGGTCCTGGCAGGAATTTTGCTCATCTATTAACTGTAATACCACATCACAGGCTATTTGGAAGAGAATAAAACAATTAAAAGGTAACCGGAACTCCATTAATTATCCTCCGAGAGAAACTATAGAGGATTTTTTAGATTCGCTAGCACCACCTTTTGTCCCAATCAGAAATTCATTGAATGAGGACGAGAGTTCTCAAGCATCTTATGACATTTTGAGTCCGCCCTTTTCTCTTTTCGAACTTGACCGGGTATTGAATTCTATTGTTAATTCGGCCCCTGGGATCGATAGAATTATGTATATAATGATTAAACATTTACCCATTGAAGCTCATATAATGATCCTAGATATTTTTAATGAATTAGATAAATGTGATTTTTACCCCAGTAACTGGAAAATTTACAAAATCATCCCGATTTTGAAACCTGGTAAAGACCGTTCAAAAGGATGTTCATATCGCCCTATCGCTTTATCTTCATGTGTTTTTAAAAAATATATGAGAAGCTTATCAAATTTCGGCTTGAAAATTATCTTGAAGTATATTATAAAATCCCGGTTCACTCGTTTGGTTTTAGATCATCGTTTTCCACATTAGATAATCTTGCAGTCCTTGTGTCTAATATACAAGAGTCTTTTGCCAAAAAAGAATATACATCTTCTCTATTCATTGATATTAAAGGAGCCTACGATAATGTAGATATTTTCACCCTTTGTAAAAAAATTACTAAATTGGGAATTAAAGATAATTTTGCTAAGCTAATCTTTAAAATGTTGTATGGGAGAATAATTAGTTTAAACAATAATGATGAACCATTTTTTCGAACGGTATATACTGGTTTACCCCAAGGGTCTATTTTATCACCTTTGCTGTTTGTATGTTACACTCACGATTTAATTTCTTATGTGTCCAATGATTGCAAAGTTCTGCAATACGCAGATGATCTCGTTATATTATCTTCCGGGAAAAAATTAGAAAGCGTCTTAGAAGACTTGGACGTGGCTACATTTTCTTTAATCGAGTATTTAGAACAAAATAACCTTGAAATTTCTTGTTCCAAATCAAAAGTATGTATTTTTTCTAAAAGACAAGTTCCGGGAAAATGTTATCTTAGGAGGGAATGAATTCCAACTAGTAGCTAGAATTAAATACCTTGGTCTAATATTGGATACAAAGTTACTCTGGAAAGCCCATATTAATTATATTGTAGAAAAATGCAGTCAGGACTTGAAAATATTTAAAATGCTCTCCAATGTCACATGGGGATCGGATCCAAGAACCCTTATTCTAATTTACAAATCATTGATTCAGTCTAAAATTGATTATGGCTCCTTTTTATATGGCTCAGCATCTGCTACAACTCTTTATCAGTTAGATAAAATACAATTTCAAGCTTTAAGATTAAGCCTAGGATACCTAAGATCTTCCCCCCACAAATGCCGTTCTTATAGAAGCTAATATACCGCCTTTATGTTTAAGAAGGCAATTTCTTTCGAATAAATTTTTTATAAAAAGACTAGGAAAATTTTTTCACCCAACTATAGAAGCTATATATTCACTTGGTAAATACTATGAGAATTTTGCAGATTTTCAGAAAATGCCCAATCTGATTAAATCTTTAATGCTAGTAAAACGTCTCGACATTCAAATAGAAAAAACTTCTCTTCCACTGAAGTTTCAACTTAACCAGTTCAACATAAAATTCAACCCTCAAATTTTTACAAATTCCCAATATAATTCCCTGACAACGAGTGATTTAAATATTTATACGGATGGCTCTAAATTTCCTCATAAATGTGGTGCTGCGTTCTACGTTCCATCGTCTTTAGATGCAGGTCTCTTTAGTCTTCCTCCATCTTATTCTATATTTACTTGTGAATTGGTGGCAATACGGGAAGCTCTCATATACTCCATTTCTCAAACTCATAAATCCATTACAATTTTCTCGGATTCCCTATCAGCTCTAAAGTCGATTCGAAATATTAAATGTGCCAGGGATACTAGAAAAATCCAATGGGAAATATTTACACTTTTAAAGAAAGCATTCGATCTGGGTAAAAATGTAAGGCTTTGCTGGATTAAGGGACATTCCAATATAGAGGGTAATTCCATTGCTGATTTCTTAGCAAAAAAGGCTACCGAAAAATTGGACAGGCTTCAGACCTCAACTCCATGGCAAGATATAATCCCATTGTTGAAAAATAGTTTAACCACAGAATGGGCACACATATGGCATAACTCTAGCAAAGAAAAAGGCTCCTTCCTACACAAACTAAAACCATTCCCCGCCCAACCTTGGTATCAGGACCTCAATAATCTCAATAGGCAAATCATATCGTTTTTCAATAGACTTAGAATCAACCATACTCTGTCACCAGCACACCTTTTCCGATTCAAAATGATTCAATCTCCACAATGCTCCTGTTCATTTCCCATAGCTGATACAGAACATCTAATACTATTTTGTCCCAATTTTGCCAAAGAGCGAAGAAAATTGGTTAATTCGCTCCACCTTCATTTTCAGGACCCTCTTACACTCCCTAAAATTTTAAAAACTAAAGATGAGAAAGTTATAGAAAATCTATTTTCATTTTGTAAATCAAATAAAATAATCCTCTATAAGTAGGTATGCTCTCTATATAAGTTTATGTAAAATGTTTTGTAATCAAATATTGTTACAAATTAGCCTATATAGGAAATTAAAATAATTGTAAGCCGTATGTATTTGTAGGATGAATTGTTAAAGTTAAGAAAAAAAAAAAAAAAAAAAAAAAACTGTATTTAAACATTGTATGTAAGAAAAAAAAAAAAAAAAAAAAACATTGTAATTGTTCAAATATGTTGTGAAGGTGAAATGACCCTTGTAGTCTAAAGCCTAATAAATAAAAAAAAAAAAAAAAAAAAACCCGCAGAAAGGTAGTAGGTAGCCAATATCTCTTTAAAATGACGAAAATTTTGAAGAAATATGTAGACTATATGAATTTAACCTTTACAAAATGAATTTGGCTAAAGGGATCGTCCACATATTACGCAACGCGTTAGGGGGGAGGGATATGGACAAAACGTTACTAATTGTGACTTGTCCCCCCCCCATGTGGGGGGGGGGGGCGTGGGTTTCTCTAAGTGTTCAAAGTTGAATTTATAAACATTTTTGAAAAAAAAAATCTCGATCAAATCGGCTCTCTGCCACCTTTGATAAAGAGAAGGGTGGAAGTTAAGAATGCCTGGACCCCCAATAGATATATTAAACATTCGAGAATCGTTTAAAGTCTCAAATGGCCTAAGTTGCCGAAAAGACTGAGTGTATGTGAGTGTGAATGAGAAAAAAGTGTGAGTGTTAAAAAAAAAAGATTGGATTAGGGGTTGCAAAATTGAAAAAAAAAAAATTGTTTTTTTAATTTATTTTAACTAAATCGAAGCCAAATAAATTTGGATACCAGATGGCTTAAATAGAAATGCCTGAACCCCTAATATATATATTAAATACAACGGTTATCGTCTAAAGTCTTAAATGGCCTGAGTTACCGAAAAGACTGTGAGAATGTGTGTGTGAGTGTGAGGTGGGAAAAAGTGTGAATGTTTAAAAAAAAAAAAAAAAAAAAAGCTAAATAAATAGAAAACATTCAAAAAATAGCATTGATTATTATTTTGATTAGGGGGATGAAGGGTTGATTATTTTGGACCCTGTTACGCATTATTGTGTCAAGCGCTTATATATCATTTTTTTTTTTTTTTGTCAATTGTGCAAGTAACATTAAATATAAATTTTTTAAGGACATATTTAATAAAAAATACTATTAATTATAACATTTTAAACAATATTCCGTGCTTAACTCAATTTTTAATTTTTTTGGCGCTTGATACACTATTGCTTAACAGGGTCCAATTAAGAAAGGCCTTGGAATATTCCAAATCACTTGTTGACATTTTTTTTCCATCTCTAAATATAGTTAGATTAGAGCAAAAGGTATTTTTTTACTTTTAATAAAAAGGGAATTGTTATTTTCATCAATTTATTCCTATACAAGAGAGAGATTCGAGTTTCTTCTCGTTCAGTCGAGCGCGTTGCCTCGCGGCAGGCGCTCTCTTTTTTTGTGTGTTTAAAGTGAATCAAAGTGAATAATTAATATAGTGTAACCCACCCTGACCTCACCGTCAACCAGCACACCCTCTTGAGCGTCTTATTAAAGGTAATTATTATGCATTTTATCGTTGAAAAAAAAAAATGATAGAAACAAATAATTTGACTTCGAAAAAAGATTCTTTTGAATATGAAATTAAATATTTTGTATTTCACTAAGGGTAGGTATACCAAATAGAAGGTAGGCACGCTACCAGCTACACCAAGCCAGAGGGCATTTTTTTAAAATCTTTTCTTAAGTCACCATTATTTATCATGAAATTTTATATTTAAGTTAAATACCGCCCTAGGGGTGAAAATAAGATTTAAAGAAAAATATTTTTCTTCAGGAATGAAAGTTAGAAAAAACGAAGCCAGAATTTTTCTTTAAAAATATATTTTAACAGCTGACGTTGCGGCTTTGTTCAAAGCCATCCTCGGAGCTGTTAGTGGTCATCAACTTTCATTCCTGATACAAATTCCACCAGCCATAAAATACCCTTATACCAGCGTTTTTCCAAACTGTGAGGCGCGGACTAGTCTAATGGGAGGCGCTAATATTGGCCACCAGGACCAATTTTCCAAATGATTGCTAGTTTTAATATAAATAAGAATAAATAAAAAAAATATTTTTATATAAATTTATATTTTTTAGCATTAAAATTTTTTGTTTTTCTAATTATTTTATAAAATGGGGGGGGGGGGGGAAGGCGTCATAAGATTAATTATTTTTAAGGGAGGCGTGGTAACATGAAGTTTGGAAACCACTGGCCTAGATGATCTTCTAAAAAAGTTAGGGTAGAAAAGAAGGGATGGATGCCCCCTGCCTAAGTACAAAGCCCCCACATGTAACTTTAGCTACAGGAATTTAGCTTAATTGTGAGTTCTTTTTACTTAATATACATACTCTAGAATTTTTTTTTTTCAATATTTTTTTTTTTAATTTGATTTAGAACAAGATTACATGGTTGAACGCAAAAAACACTCCACGATTAATCTTAATTTGAGCATGAGTAAATATGGGGTTTGATTTGGCGGTTGCTGGGGGGAGGCAAAAAAAAAAAAAAAGCAAACCACGAGGCGGCCATCTGAAATCAATAATTCACCGGGAACCTTGAAGACGGGACGGGACCAAAACGAAAGAAGGGAGAGAGAGAGTGCATTTGTTGACGCAGACACACATGCACGTATACACACACGCAAGCATGTTAAAAGCTTAATGGAATTATGGATTGTTGTCAAATTTTATGGATGGAAGAAACAACCATCCATCTAGCTACACTTTCAATGAATTGTTTTCTTGTTGTCGAAATTAACCATTCGATTAATAAATAATTTTGTATAAACTTTGATGTTAAGTAAAGAAAATGATTTGCATTAGTCTCATGTGGAATAAATGAACCCTGTTATGCAATGGTGTGTCAAAGACCAAAAAAATTCAAAATTGAGTTAAGCACGGAATATTGTTTAAAATGCTTTAATTAATTGTATTTTTACTTCTCTTACCTATGTATATATGTAATATATATATAGAGGAGAAAGTATTGGATTCATGTCAAAAAATTAAATGTCGAGATTTTGATGGAGTCTTCACGTTTTGAGGTCCCCTGAATCCAAAAAAGTGGTTTTCGCGACATGGTCTGTCTGTCTGTGTGTCTGTCTGTCTGTCTGTGTGTGTTCAATTTTAAGCATGAAGGAATTGAGCTAGAGGTTGAAATTTTATATTTAATTTAGGCACCCTACTAGGACGTGAAAATAAGCTTTTAATCAAAATCGACCAAAGAGTACTAGTACACTGATGTACTTTTTCAGTTTTTTTCGATTTTCTCAAAAATTCGCTCTAACAGGATTTTGATTAAAATTCCAAAAATCATTTATTTTTTAGATGCTCTTTCAAATGTATATTCTGATTTTGCTCTCAAAATTGTTTGAAGACCACTTACTCTTGTATTTCATAGGGAAGATAGGAGAAATGGTTGCCATGGTAACAAAATATAAATATTTTCCCATACTTATAAATTTTACTTTCTCTTACCTATGTATATATATGTAATATATATATAGAGAGAAAGTATTGGATTCATGTCAAAAATTCGATGTCGAGATTTTGATGGATCTTCACGTTTTGAGGTCCCCTGAATCCAAAAAAGTGGTTTTCGCGACATGGTCTGTCTGTGGGTGGGTGGGTGGGTGGGTGTGTGGGTGTGTGGGTGTGTGTGTGTGTGTTCAATTTTAAGCATGAAGGAATTGAGCTATGAGGCTGAAATTTTATATTTAAGTTAAACACCCCCCGGGACCGGGAAAATAAGCTTTTAATCAAAATCGGCCAAAGAGTACTAGTACTTTACTGATGTGCTTTTTCAGTTTTTTTCGATTTTCTCAAAATTCGCTCTAACGATTTTGATTAAAATTCAAAAATCAATTATTTTTTAGATGCTCTTTCAAATGTATATTCTGGTTTTGCTCTCAAAATTGTTTGAAGCCCACTTTACTCTTGTGTTTCATAGGAAAGATAGGAGAAATGGTTGCCATGGTAACAAAATATAAATATTTTCCCATACTTATAAATTTTACATCTGAATTCATATATTCCCTACTGTCGGGAACTAAATATATGTCGACACAAAAAATCTGGTGTGACCAGCACAGCACACAACTTTCTCTTACCTTCGGTAATCGAAAGTTGTGTGCTGTGCGCCAGTCACACCAGATTT
>JAKCPI010031283.1:0-42973 GCA_023213315.1 Euborellia annulipes
GACAAAGGGAGGGGGAGGCGAATACATGACATATCATTTGCTTTTACATTTTTCTTGGCTTTCTCAGCATACGAGGTAGGGATATTTCTCCTATGCACTTCTGCTGCCTCGGGGAATGTTAAGTTTTTTTCCGCCATTATGTCTTTAATTGCCTTCTGCCTTACAAATTCTGGACAATTTTTCGAATCGGTAGCTTTATGGGGCCCGTTACAAAAAATGCATTTTATTTGATTTTCACAGTACCTCTTTTCGTGCTCTGAGGCGCCGCAGTTTTCACATCTCAACTTGTTTTTGCAAACCTGACTGGTATGTCCATATCTTAAACATAAATAGCATTGAATGACTTTTTGTTTATAGTTATCCACATTACATTTGACTCCTAGTAATTTAATGTCTCTGGGTAAATATTGCCCTCTAAACGAAATAATTACTACCGGTATGGGGACCTTTATTTTTGATTTATCCTCAAGTTCCCTTATTTTATATATTCTTTTCGCCTGGGTGACTGTTATGTCCGAGATCGCGTAGTTTACTATCTCGTTCTCTGTGAGCGTAGTATCTACGTCCCTGATAACCCCCTGTTTATATAGGCTGAAAGAAGGTATGAAACATACTATGTTTTGTGTCGCCCAACACTCTTGGTCTATTAGCGCATTTGCATCCTTATAATTACTATTCACTACTATTTTTACCCTATTTCTCCCGATGTCTTTGATCATTGTAATATTTTTATACAACTCTAAATTAAAATTTCTTATAATCTTTCCTACTCGCATTGGGTGCAATCTAACTCTATTAATTGTTTCAGCATATATGATAAATGGCCCGCTGTCTATCGAAGCATATCTATTTTCTTTACACTTCAAATAAAATGAATTATACTCCGCTGCATTTGATGTTGTCTGCTCGACCTGCAGAGGTAGTGAATTGGATGAAGACTGAGAGTATGAGGATGAAGAATGATCTTTATTATGCTGTTCAGTGTGTATATGAGTGTTTTGTTTACATGCATTATCTTCTAACCTTATTTCCTCATTTCTTCTTTTTTTCGCCACTGCCTCACTTGGAATTAATAAAGGCTGCTCACCCGGCATCTGGTACAGCGTGTTCATTGACTTCTTGATTATTTCTGCCAGCTTTTCTTCCTCTTCCAGGGCCATTGATTGGTCCTCCTCGTCTTCTGTATCCCCCATAGGGGAGGATGTGTTTATTTACCCAAAGTCTTTTAAATATTTTTCTTCAGTTTTTTTGAAGAAAAATTTTTTATACACCGACTTACCGTCAGTTACAATTTTATTTTAGTGCAACTGAAGGATGCTATTTAACTAATTAACGAATTAATAACCACTTAAATACGGAGCGAATATTTTTTTTTCCTTATCAACAAATCACGGCCACGTGAGTCCAATAATTTAGTTAATAATCAACAAATTTTCACGAATGAATGATTTCTGGAAAGCCAAAGAACTATAGAATATCGTAAATATATGTTTTTTACATTCAGGGAAGGTAAAATTTGCATTAGGGGTGTAAGCAAAAAAAAAAATCTGGTGTGACTGGGCGCACAGCACACAACTTTCTCTTACCTTCGGCAATCGAAAGTTGTGTACTGTGCTTGTCACACCGGATTTTTTGTATCTAAATGTATTTAGTTTCCGACAGTATGGTATATTCGATTTTCAAGATGTAAAATTTATAAGTATGGAAAAATATTTATATTTTGTTACCATGGCCCTATCTTTCCTATGAAGTACAAGAGTAAAGTGGTCTTCAAAGACTTTAAAGAGCAAAATGAGAATATACATTTTAAAGAGCATCTAAAAAATAATTGATTTTTGAATTTTAAACAAAAATCGTTAGAGGGAATTTTGAGAAAATCGTAAAAAACTAAAAAAGTACATCAGTAAAGTACTAGTACTTTTAAGCCGATTTTGTTCAAAAGCTTCGTGTCACGTCCCATGGGGGTGCCAAACTTAAATATAAAATTTCACTTTTCTAGCTCTTTTCGTTCTTGAGAGACAGACAGAGACACAGGATTTCTCAAAACGTGTATTTCCATCAAAATCCCAAATTTTTGACATCAGATTCAATAATTTCTCTCTCTGTAAATACAGTATACTCTCTCTCTCTCTCTCTATATATATATATATATATATATATATATATATATATATGTTCTGGAAGGTTTCCGCGACTGGATGTATGCGAAGATAGTTTTCTCGGGTTGAGTCGCGTGTCATGTGGAGATTTTCTCGACGTTTCGGCTCTCCTTTTGGAGCCATTTTCAAGAGTATGGAATTAGGGGGAATTGTTGGGGTGGTTTGTTTACGGGGTCGCAGTCTTGCTGGTCCCCAGGTCAATTTGGATGCCTCAGAGGCTTGGTTTGGTCTCTGAGAGCAGGAGGAAGGTTGAGTGTGTGTAATTGCGTTTGTGTTCGGTGGACTTGGGGAGGCAGACTGAGGCCCCGTAGTCAACCCAAACCGAACACAAACGCAATTACACACACTCAACCTTCCTCCTGCTCTCAGAGACCAAACCAAGCCTCTGAGGCATCCAAATTGACCTGGGGACCAGCAAGACTGCGACCCCGTAAACAATCCACCCCAACAATTCCCCCCTAATTCCATACTCTTGAAAATGGCTCCAAAAGGAGAGCCGAAACGTCGAGAAAATCTCCACATCACACGCGACTCAACCCGAGAAAACTTATCTTCGCATATATATATAGTAGATAGTAAGAGTAGATAGTTAAGAGAAAGTAAATTTTAATAAAAATAAAAGATTTTTTGCTATTTTTATACTCGTAATAATATTATTATATTAAACATGTAATTACGTATTCTCTTGAAGAGAGAGAGAGAGAGAGAGAGAGAGTTCATTGATAATATTCAGAATTTTAATTAAATTTTAATTCCCTCTCTCTCTCTTTCTTTCTTTATTTTTCCTTTTCATTTCAGCAAGTTAATTAATAGTCTTAGGACTGTTGTATTACTAGCAGAGGGGCGAATGAATGTTATATTATTTGAATAAATTAAAATACAAGGTGTTGCTATTATTAAGTAATAAAAAAAAATTATTTTTTTATATAGGCCTATTATAATTACACTAGAGTTTTGGTATGATGTAATTTCGTTGATGGGATTCATAAAAAAATTTACATGCTTTCTCTTACCTATATATATAGAGAGAGAAAGTATTTCCTATGTCAAAAAATTTAAAGAAAATACACGTTTTGAGGAACCCTGAGTCTGTGTCTGTGTCTTAAGGGGGTTCAGGAGCGAAAAGTACTTTAAAAAAACTAGACTATTATAAGGAATTTTTCAATGCGGTTTTTTTTAAATGAATTAAATTCATAAGGGATTATTGGGACATCGAGCTATAATTTTTTTAATGACTTATTAAAAAATTATCGTAATTAATTTTTTTGTTATCAAGCAAATACAAAAAAACAATCTGTCCCAATAATCTTTAATTTTGTTTAAATTTAAAAATGAATTTATTGTTGTTATTATTAATCACATATTAATTAAGAAATATTTAAAATAAGCTTAGATGTTTTATTTAAAAATCAACTGTCAAATTAGTTCAGCATTCTTGCAATAGATGGCAGGCTAGTCTAACAGCCGATCCCCTAATAGCCTATATTTATATATTTTTATGCTTTTATAAAAGATACATAATATATAATAACATTTATTGTTAAAAGATCAATGAAAATCAACCAAATGCATTAAATATTATTAGCTACCATTCTGACATCTCTTGGCAAATTTTTGAATTACTTAATATATCGGCGGAAACTAAATATATATATCAACACTGAGTGACGAACACAGAACAGTCACACCAGAGTTTTTAATTAATTTCGTATCTTTTTTCCCCGTTTTTTAAATGACATCGAAATTCTAAAAATAAATGAAAATCTGCATTTGGCAGAATATCCTGTGTGTGTGTGTGTGTGTGTGTGTGTCAGGATATTTAAATATAGCCTATATGTGTTGGTGTTTTATAGCTTTAAACAGAGAGAGAGAGAGAAAAATCATTTGCAATGGTCCATTAATAAATTGTTAATGCCAGCCAGCGAGCCTCTCTTTCTTCTTGCTTGGCATTGAAATACAGCGAAATAAATTTATTCGCTTGATTGATAAGTGGCCAATTTATTAGGGTCAAGGGTTGAAGGGAATTTAAAATTGAAAAAAAAAAAACGTGCATTTTTGTCATGTTAGGTTTTTTTGTTAATTGACTTAAAACTTTAGTCACTAAATACTTTTTCGAGCTCCAACGATTTTATTTAAGGTTGTTCGGACATTAAAACACTTTGTTAGATTAAAAGCTAATTTTTAAATATGTTATTAATCACTATCACATACTTATAAAATAAAATTTTGAAGCAGATCTGACCCAGGGTTATCGTGTAATTAATTATTAAAAAATTGAAATTTAACATGTAGTCTATGGGGAATATCGACGAAACGCACACATATCGAATTATATAGCCACCTCTGCACTAGATACAAAAACAAAAAAACTTACATTTTTATCAATTCACTTCCCAGGAATACGTTAAACATAAAATCAAAAGTTTCTGCTGACGGTTTTTAAAGAAATATTAACAAGAAAGTCAAAAAAAATTCCCCAAAATGAGTCAGTCATTTTTAAAAAATAAATAAGTCACGTGACTCAGACCAGTCCGGCAACGTCGCATAAAATAATACTCTTTTCTCGCTGTCAGTTACATTTTTTTTCCCCATTTTACGATATTTTTCTCGCAAATCGTCCATTGTGTTTAAACTGATTTGCATTAATCATTGTAATATTATAAATAAAATACAAATGAACACTATAAAAGATCAGCATAATCAGCTGTTAAATGCAAATGTTGCCAGTTCTATATTATGTGAAATACTGCTCAAGTCAAAAGTCATTCATTTATTATTTTTGGTAATTAAATTATTAACTTAATACAATTATAAACTATGATAGGTCACGACTAAATTATAATAAGGAATTTATGAATTCAAATTTTTAATTTTATTAAAAAAAAAAAAAAAAAATAGATTCTATTATGACTTACGGGGTACTATCCGAACAATCTTAAAATTTTGAAAAATAACCATAGTTTATTTCAAGCAGTCAACATTTAAAATACACAGAGGAAATTTTGAATCAATTTACTTATGTAATGCAAGTGGCCAAATTCGGAACTACTGTGCTATGGGAAACTAACTATATCTCGACAAACGTTAATCACACCAGATTTTTTGAAAGGTAGGACCATTTTAACTTTTATCTATATATTTATTTATCCAATAAATCAATTTATCACCGTCTATTTATTTATTTATTCATATATTACAATATATAGAATAAAAAAAAATATATATATATTTTCCTGGAAAATTATTTTAAATATCAAAACAAAAAAGAAATTTCAATTAATACACCCCAATTGAATATTAACGTTAAATTAAACCCATTAGAATTATTTCCAATATTTTAAGGGGGAGGTACTTCATTAAAATCAAACATAATTAATGAAAACTCTCTATTTTATATATAGAACATAGATGGCTAACAATAGAGCGCTTATCATATTTTATCTAGTCTAGTGATGAAATTCAACTGCCCTTTTTTTTAATAATTCGCAGAATATAATTATTGAAAACAATATAAAAAATCTGGTGTGACTGGCGCACAGCACACAACTTTCTCTTACCTTCGGTAATCGAAAGTTATGTTCTGTGCTTGTCACACCAGATTTTTTGTGTCGACATGTATTTAGTTTCCGACAGTAGGGTACAATTGAATTCAAGATGTAAAATTTATAAGTATGGGAAAATATTTATATTTTGTTACCATGGCAACCATTTCTCGTATCTTCCCTATGAAATACAAGAGTAAAGTGGTCTTCAGAAGATTTCAATTGCAAAATGAGAATATACATTTTAAAGAGAATCTAAAAAATAATTGATTTTTGAATTTTAAAAAAATCGTTGGAGCAAATTTTGAGAAAATCGAAAAAAACTGAAAAAGTACATCAGTAAAGTACTAGTACTCTTTGGCCGATTTTGTTCAAAAGCTTATTTTTCCGGTCCCGGGGGGTGTTTAACTTAAATATAAAATTTCAACCTCATAGCCCAATTCCTTCATGCTTAAAATTGAACACAGACACACCCACCCACCCACCCACCCACACACCCACCCACAGACAGACCATGTCGCGAAAACCACTTTTTTGGATTCAGGGGACCTCAAAACGTGAAGATCCATCAAAATCTCGACATCGAATTTTTGACATGAAACCAATACTTTCTCTCTATATATATATTACATATATACATAGGTAAGAGAAAGTAAAAAAATTATTATTTTTTTTTTAGAACATTGTTTGCAATAATTTCAACAACAATGACACGAAATGCATTATTAATGTATTTTAATGAGACATTCTTGTTTATTTTATTCTAAATTTAAATCACACAATTTCTTAATTAAATATCAATAAATTCAAAATAATTTCTTTAACTAATTAGATGCCTATTGTTGAAAATAAATTGGGATAAATAAACGTAACGGTATTTAAGATAAATTTATAAATTTTTTACTACATGTTTTTTCTTTTTACTTTCTCTTACCTATGTATATATGTAATATATATATAGAGAGAAAGTATTGGATTCATGTCAAAAATTCGATGTCGAGATTTTGATGGATCTTCACGTTTTGAGGTCCCCTGAATCCAAAAAAGTGGTTTTCGCGACATGGTCTGTCTGTGGGTGGGTGTGTGGGTGGGTGGGTGTGTGTGTCTGTGTTCACTTTTAAGCATGAAGGAATTGAGCTATGAGGCTGAAATTTTATATATAAGTTAAACACCCCCCGGGACCGGAAAAATAAGCTTTTAATCAAAATCGGCCAAAGAGTACTAGTACTTTACTGATGTACTTTTTCAGTTTTTTTCGATTTTCTCAAAATTCGCTCTAACGATTTTGATTAAAATTCAAAAATCAATTATTTTTTAGATGCTCTTTCAACTGTATATTCTCGTTTTGCCCTCAAAATTGTTTGAAGCACACTTTACTCTTGTGCTTCATAGGAAAGATAGGAAAAATGGTTGCCATGGTTACAAAATATAAATATTTTCCCATAGGGGAGACCGGGGCAGGTTGGCCCACTAATTTTTATTTCTTTTATAAAATTTTTTATTTAATCATATTCGTTTATGTTTTCATTTTAAAATGTTGGTGCAACCTTAAGCTACCAAATGGTCATCGTAAAAGTCTCCTAAATTGATGTTAAAATTAAAAAAAATAATTATTTCTAAAATATTTTCGAGTGGGCCAACCTGCCCCGTGGTCGGGGCAGGTTGCGGGGCAGGTTGGCCTGAAGGCATTTGCTATTTTTATATGAATAAAAATGCAAGAAAATAATTTAAAACAACCTAATTTTAACACACAGAGTTTATTTTAAATTATAATTGGTTATTGGAACAGTTTCAGTAATAAGTGAGTACTAAATCGAAAAAAGTATATCGTGACTTCAAGAACTTTTCCTTTTTCAGTTTTTCTTTTGTTTTTACGAATCACTGTTATAATCGTGGTCCAGAGGTTGGGGATGAGAGTCAGAATGCTATGAAGAGCATTGCAGACACCTTACTTGGGCTTGGCAAGTTGGCAAAAAGAGTATCCCAACAAGGGTCCCAACTTTTCTCTCCCAACGCTCAATTTGTGCTCTTTTGAAAAATCTCTTAGCCCTCGGGGCTTCGTGTAGAGGTTATCGTGCTAACCTCGTATACCAAAAGTCGCGGGTTCGGGCCCCAGGCAGTCCGATGATTTTATTTAAGCCATTTGGATACCAAATGGGTTAAATAAGAATGCCTGGACCCCCAAAATATATAATTATTAATACAACGGTTATCGTAAAAGTCTTATATGGCCTGAGTTACCGAAAAGACTGTGTGAATGGGAAAAAAGTGTGAATGTTTAAAAAAAAAAAAGCGGAAACACTTCATATCTTCCCGAACCACACATATTCAAAGAACTAGAACGTTTTAGAAAACAATAAGAACATATTCATATATCTGATAACAATTTCCCAAAAACAAACACACGTGCTCATTTATGAATCAAAATTTCCTCCAATAAACTCTCAATGACGGCCAGTATAACATCGATATTTATAATAATTTTTATTTTGTTACTTTTACATCATTCATTGCCACTAAAATTGAAAAGATAAAACACGGTTTAACGATTTCATACATACAATGGCAAAAAATCGAGTGGGCCAACCTGCCCCGTCATTTTTGGGCCAACCTGCCCCATCCTCATATTTGAAACAATTTTTATCCCGCACAAATCCCGTTGATGTTTTTTAATTAATATGCCATGGAGAAGTAATCCTCATACTCTAACCTTTAAACATAGTGCTCACTTTTTATCCTCGAAGTAACCAAAAAGTAGATAAAACAATTTTATTCAACTAATAAAAATTTACTCCAAGGTGCAAAAAACGAATAAATGATCCTAGCTCATGCGAATTTACTCCGATCGCTATAGTTGTTTTGGCGGAAGGTGTGTGGCAGTGCTATTAACCTTCATTCTGATCCGTATCACAATCGTCCAATTATTCTGCGAAATATCGCGACTGGGCCGACCTGCCCCGTGGGCCAACCTGCCCCGGTCTCCCCTACTTATAAATTTTACATCTTAATTCAAATATTCCCTACTGCCGGGAACTAAATACATGTCGACACAAAAAATCTGGTGTGACAAGCACAGTACACAACTTTCGATTACCGAAGGTAAGAGAAAGTTGTGTGCTGTGCGCCAGTCACACCAGATTTTTTCTTTAGAACATTTTTTGCAATAATTACGACAACAATAAAACGGAATGCATTATTATTTTAATGAGACATTCATTGTTAATTTTATTCTAATTAATTTAATTTATTCTATTTTCAAATCACAATTAAATACCAAAAATCAAAATTAAATATTTATTTAATTAAAATTATAATAATTAAAAAAAAACTTCTTTAATTAATTAGATGTCTATTGTTGAAAATAATTTGGGCTAAATAAATAAAAAAATGCCATTGGGCCTTGGTGTAGTTGCTAGCGTGCTGGCCTAGGGTCGCGGGTTCGATCCTAGGCAGCTATTTGGATACCAAATGGCTTAAATTAGAATATATGGACCCCAAATATTATACATCAATAAAAATACGAGTAAAAAGTCTTATTTTGCCGAAAAGACTGTGTGAATGTGAGTGTGAATGGGGAAAAAGTGTGAATGTTAAAAAAAAAAATAAAATCATTAAGTGGTTTTATGAAAGCAGGATGCAAGTGAAACTTTTTTCGGATCGTAGGCGTTTAACCGAACATTTTCAGAAAATTATTCAATTAAGGGTATTAAAATCTCGTTTTTAATCTTAACTTAATAATTGGAAAATGGGAAATCAATAGATGCGTGTTAAAAACTGAGAACAATATTTATTTAGTAATTGAATTATTTTAAATTATTTTAAAAATTATATTTTATCAATTTAAAAATTGAATAATTAAATCTCACAATTATTTTTTTATAATTCGTCATATATATTAAATTTCAACTTTTCTATTTTTGTCGTCACGGCTTCAGACGTCTTGGCTTGTAGCGTCACGGCCTTTGACGTAACGGCTTGTAACGCGACATGCGCATAGAAGGGCGAAAAAATTTGAGGTCATCAAATAAAAGTTTCACTTAAAAAAAAGCACAGAACACAACTTTTGATTACCGAAGGTTGCGTGCTGTGCGACCATACACGCCAGATTTTCTAAGGAAGCAAAACACACTGAAGATACATAGTATGAATAAAACACTATAAATCTATAATTGTATCTTGTTAAAATTTAATTTTTTTAATTAATTAAATTTTTTCTAAATCGAGACGCCCTCTTGGGAAATTAAATGTAATTAAAATATATTAAAATTTAATGATTTTAAAAATGAACATTTTATAAATTTATTATTGATAAACAGTCTTTTCTAATAAATATTAAACGTAGTTTAAATTTCATTCTGACGGTGTTTAAATAAATTTTTGAACCCATAATTAATTTTAAATAATCAATAGTACTATCTATTCTGACTGTCTGTTTGACCAACGAAATGAAATTTTGCATTTTATGGAGAGTTTAGAAGATTTTTTTCAATCCCTAAATGGAGAGACTCTCACAAGGGGAGTGCATAGCCTTGATAACACCGATTTGAACGAAAATTTTTTTATGTGTAGTACTTGATGAAAAACGAATTCTGTTAAAGCGAGAGAACGCGCTTCTCAACGGTTCGTCTAAAAAAAAAAATGTTAAAGATTTTACTAGGAGCAAGCATTTTAATTGTGCAAGCCGCTTGATGCACGAATGAATTTCAATCATGCACAAGCATATTTGCGCAAGCCATTTTATAGACGTCTTGATATTTATTTAATATATGGACCCTGTTTCGTAATTGTGTGTCAAACGCCAGGTATCGAGATTTGAGAAAATTAACATTAAAGTTTTTCTGATTTAAATTGTTTTGATTAGTATTTTATATGGGCAGCTATTTTTATTTCGTCTATTAGGCACTTCAAGCCAACGTTTCGGTTAGATTTGCGATCATCCTCAGGGCTGAAGTCTGTCAATAAAACTCAAAAAGTCGAATGAGTTTTATTGGCGCATTAAAGCCCTGAGGATGGTCGTAAATCTGTCAATAACTCCCCATTCGACTTTTTGAGTTTCATTGACAGACTTCAGCCCTGAGGATGGTCGCCAATCTGACCGAAACGTTGGCTTAAAGAGCCTAATAAACGAAATAAAAATAGCTGCATTCGCTCTTTCTATATTCCTTGCTACAAAAATTATAATATTTTTTCTGTCTAAATGGAGAGAATGAGAAGAAGGGAGGGGGGGGGGCGCTCTAGAATTATTTTTCTTATGTTTTGTTAAGTAGAAAGGCACGATAGAGAGGTTAACCGAATAAAAAATTTAAAAAAAACTTGATTTTTCTTAAAATAAGTTTCATATATTCTAACTTGATAGTATGCAAGTATTAAAGAGCGCGCGGGCTTTAGAACCAATTATCTCGGTAACCGTCACATTTAGGTCAAATAAGATAATAACCAAAATGAAAGAACATTAAATTTTCTTTCTTGTGGTACTATTGAAAATTTTATTTGATTTTTCGTTAGAATATTATAATAAAAAATATCGAAAATTTTAGCAAAAAATCGATATTTTTTTTTTTGTCAACTTCAAGGGCTTTGAGCCTCGGGAAAGAATTTTCGGATCGATGGCTAACTTGGCACATCTTATTTTTTTTTGTAAAAGTAAACTTTTAGGCAGCGTAAAAAAAGGAAATTCAAAAATTGATTTCATATGGCCACCCTAAGGTACTTAAAATTGAAAAATCAGGTGTGACTGGCGCACAACACACAACTTTCGATTACCGAAGGTAAGAGTACGCTTGTCACACCAGATTTTTTGTGTCGACATGTATTTAGTTTCCGACAGTACGGTACATTCTATTTTCAAGATGTAAAATTTATATGGGAAAATATTTATATTTTGTTACCATGGCAACCATTTCTCCTATCTTTTCTATGGAGTACAAGAGTAAAGTGGTCTTCAGAAGATTTCAATGACAAAATGAGAATATACATTTTAAAGAGAATCTAAAAAATATTTGATTTTTGAATTTAAAAAAAAATCGTTGGAGCAAATTTAGAGAAAATCGAAAAAAACTGAAAAAGTGCATTAATAAAGTACTAGTACTCTTTGGCCGTTTTTGTTCAAAAGCTTCGTGTCACGTCCCATGGGGGTGCCTAACTTAAATATAAAATTTCAACCTCGTATCTCTTTCCGTTATTGAGATATTTTGTTCACAGACAGACACACAGACAAACACACAGACTGACCATGTCGCGAAAACCACTTTTTTGGATTCAAGGGACCTCAAAACGTGTATATCCATCAAAATCTCGACATCGAATTTTTGACATGAATCCAATACTTTCTCTCTCTATATATATTAACATATAGTCTATATAGAGGTAAGAGAAAGTAAAAACATTGTGTTCTATTTCTCCTTAAGAAAAATTAAAGCTAATTAATTATAATAATGAAATAATTAAATCTCTCAAATGAATAATAATAAAAATTAATATATAATTAAATTTTCTTAAAAAAAAAAAAACAAAACAAAACTGGTCTGTGTGACTAGTAAATACTAAAAAAAAAAAAAAAAAACCCTCTTCATTAGATTGCAAAATAATTATTTTTTTTTTTTTGTTTTTTACTTCCGACTTTTCTAGAAACCATTTAAAATTCAATGGAGTTTAACTTTTAAAGTTTTAAACGAGAGAAGAGAAGAGTTTTAAGTTTCATTTCACTCCTCCAAAGTATAGATTTAAATGTAAAGAGGAAGCGTTTATTTCTTTCTTCTATCCAACCCCACCCCCTCCTCAACTGAATAACAAACAATTTATAAAACAAAAAAAAAAGAGAGGAGACTTTGCCCTCATTCGAATGACCCCCCCCCTCCCCCCTAATTATACCCTATACTTATGCGAAATTCGTTTTATTAAACTCATGTCATCAAAAGTTGTGTTCTGTGCTATGTCACACCAGATTTTTTTTGTCTCTAATTTATCTGAGAAAAAATTATTTATTTATTATTTATGAGAGTTTTTAATTGTAGACCATATTTCGTATTAATAATTTATTAAAATATAAATAGTGTACAACGTTTCGACCACTGGGCTCGTTTTCTAGTACTGTGCACTTCCTCCGACTTAAGCGAACTAGCCTTTAAGGGACAACTATGCGAAGTTAGTGGCAATGAAGTTTGCAACATATAAAACCATCCCCATGAAGTTAGACACCATTATCGAGGGCGGCCTCGAGGCCAAAAATTCCTGATTGAAATTCAATAATATTTTCCTCGAGGCCGGAATTCTGTCAGTTTATCGCTGTATGGCCACTTCAGGCGGGAATTTTAAAATATGTATTTGGAATATTTCAAATGGCCCGTGACCCGTGATCCAGAGAAAAGAGATTATTCCCGTCCCAAGCGAGAAATATTTAATTCATTTGAATTGACTAAAAATTATTTGAAATAAATAGGAATTAAATGCCGAAAAGCCCTCGGGGCTTGGTGTAGAGGTTAGCGTTCTAACCTCGTATACCAAACGTCGCGGGTTCGGACCCCAGGCAGTCCGATGATTTTATTTAAGCCATTTGTATACCAAATGGCTTAAATATAAATGCCTGGACCCCTAATATATATAATTTAATAATAACGGATATCGTAAATTTCTTATATGGCCTGAGTTGCCGAAAAGGCAGTGTGAATGTGTGTGTGAGTGTTAAGTGTGAATGAGAAAAAAGTGTGTGTTAAAAAAAAAATAAAATAAATATAAATAATAAAATAAATAAAATTATTATAAATAATTAAAATTAAATAAAAAATTAAATAATTAAAATTATAAAATATTTTAATTAGATTAATGTAATTAGAATATGTTTCTACAGTATTATTAAATTTTAATTTAAAATAAAAGAATTTTCATTATTATAATAATTATTTATTATAATTTTATCTGAATATGAAGTCATATTACAAAAATTCTACAAATGATTACAACCACTGTCAAAAGAGAACTAGTGTGTTGGCCTTGAGATAATCCTCAAGTCCGTTTCCTCGAGGAAAACTCTACCGTGTATGTTTTGGGGGAAATCCTCGAGGAAATCCTTGAGACATTTTTCCTTGAGGACGGCCTTTACGTGTAGGCGGCCTTAAGGAAAAAAAAATTTAATTAATTAACAATTTTTATTATTTTTCATTTGAGAGATTTAATTAATTTTAATTGGCTTTAATTTTTTATTAGTCAAGACAATACTCAATGCTTGCTTTTCAATGGACAAATAATGTATTTTCTGGAATTTTTTTAGGCTTCCCCTTTGGGCATCAGAGGATTTTCCAAGACTCTCCCCAAGACCTCTATAAGACTGCAAAATTTTGTTTCAAAATTACGGGAAATTGGTCAAACAGATGGTTGATATATAGAAGAATAATACAAAATGTGGTCTTTAATTAATAACTCTCATAAAAATAATTTTATTCTCTTTTCTTTAAAAAAATAAATAAATAAATTAATTAATTAAATAAATTAATGAGAAACAGGGTGAAGAAAGAGGAGCAGCTTGTATTTGTTTCATTTATTTAAGGCCCATTAAGCTAACGTTTCGTTCTCGGTCGAGACCATCTTCAGAGCTTATGGGCTGTCAATATGAGACAAATTTAAAAAAACTCAAATTTGTCTAATATTGACAGCCCATAAGCTCTGAAGATGGTCTCGACTGAGACCGAAACGTTAGCTTAATGGGCTTTAAATAAAATACTAGCTGCTCTTCTTTTTCACTCTGTTTCTCATTAATAACCTTTATCCAGCTATAAATCTACTTTTCTCAACAAATTAAATAAAATTTAATATATAATAAATAAAATTATATAATAATATTTGTCAGATTTAATTTATATTATTAAAATAATTTTTAAATTTAATTATTAAACTCTGTAACTATTTGATTAATTTTTATAGGGACGAGTTTTTTATTTTGCTTGTTGTTTGTCAATTATAAATAACCTCAACTACTAGAAACATTTATTAAACAAGTTGAGAAAAAAAAGTAGAAAGAAATATATCTTTATTTCTTTTTTTTTTTTTCCTCTCAATCCCTAAGGATCTGGTGTCGATTTCAAACATAAACTATAATTAGCCAAATACAAATGGAGAACAAGACTAGAATATCAATTCTCTCTCTCTCTCTCTTTGAGATTGGCTTTCTCTCTGTGACGTAATCTTAGAACTTGTTGTAATCTCACTCTGTGTATGAATTATGTTATCCAGGTAACCGGGGGGGGAGACACACGGTGTTAACATGCAAGCGCCACATGCATCCTTAACGATACACACGTTCGTTTTACTTGTGTGTATGTGAGGCCTGGGTCCCCTAGGTATAGGCTGATCAGGAAATTTGTATTTATCATCATCTCTCTCGAAATTTATTTACGTACAATAGCCTTGTAATTAAATTGTAATCTCTAGCCGGATATTATTTTACAATTAAATCTCGCCACAAATTTAGAGACATTGTCAAAAGATCACAATTTTCAATCTAATCATGTCTTTTTAGAAATACATAACAAAAAAAAAAAATTTAACTTCGGGAATTGAAGGTTGTGTTCTGTGCTTGTCCCACCAGATTTTTTTGTGTCGATATGTATTTAGTTTCTGTCAATATATTAAAATTCAAGATGTAAAATTTATAAACATGGGGATGTAGTGATATTTGGCCATCAAGTACAAGAGTAAAGTGTGCTTTAAACAATTTCAAACGTAAAATGAGAATATACATTTGAAAGAACATCTAAAAAATAAGTGATTTATGAATTTTAATCAAAATCGTTAAAGCAAATTTTGAGAAAATCAGATAAAACTGAAAAAAGTACATCAGTAAAGTACTAGTACTTTTAAGCCAATATTGTTCAAAAGCTTCAAATTACGTCCCCAGAGGGTACCTAGCTTGAATATAATATTTCAACCTCGTAGCCCTTTTTGTTCTTGAGAAAAAACTAATAAAAAAAAAATTGTTTTTACATCCCCATTACCAAATAGGAAAGAAAGTTTTTGTGTTATGCTTTTTAATTAACCTGCTTGTAATTAGTTCTTAAATTTCACAATTATTATTCTATAATTAATGATTTATATTAAATTTTTTAAATAATTTAATTTCCATTAAATATTTTTCTTGTTATAAAATTTATATTAATAATTATAGAATAATAAATGAATTTAATTTATATATTTGTGTGTTTAAACTCAAAAACTATTAGACGGATTTTTATGGGGTGAACCTGTTCCATCTTAAACTCAAATAGCCGAGTTCAAATCCCGGCGGAGCCTAATTTTTTTTTTCTCTTTTGAGTTAATAAATATTTCAATTTATATTACAAAGTGAAAATGCTTCTTGTATGGAGTATACATACAGTAGTAGGGCGGCGCCTAACCATAAATTGAGATTTTTATTTCTCTTTTGAAAATAAACTCCTATTTATTTGTTCAAACAAATCCTTTTACCCTCAAAAGAAAAGGGAGAAAAAAAAAGAAGAGATAAATCGTAATTTTATACAATAGATTCTTAAACAAGCGAGAAAGACGACGACGACGACGTCGACGTCCCCGACGATTTAGACAAAAAAGGTAAAGAAAAAGGGGCGGGGGCGGGGGGAGAAAGAGCCCAATTTCTTCTTCTTCTTTTCCCTTTTGAAAGTGAAGTGAAGCGAATAAGGGTTTATGAAACACACATATGCAAAAAAAAAAAAAAAAGAAAAATATTAAAATAAAGAGAAAAGAAACTTTAAAAAAAAAAAAGAGAAAGGGATTTTGGCATCTTGACAAATTTCTTTTTATAAATACCACCCACACAGAAGTTGCAGCTTAATGCATTTGGCGGAGATTCTTTTTTTCTCACACACACAGAAAAGTTTTGAAAAATTATCTCTATTTAAAAGACAAAAAAAAAAAAAAAAAAAAAAAATACAGATTTAATATACAGTGTGGTCATTTTGATTGATATCAAGTTTATATTTTATATTTTACTAGCCGCAACACCCGCCGTCGGGTGGCCTCTTTGACGACATACAAAAATTATAAATACAGTGGAACCTCGCATAACGAGTGCTTCGCTTTATGAGTATGATTCTGGAACAGAATGCTCGTTAAAGTTGTTCGGACATTAAAGCACTTTAATAGATTAAAAGCTAATTTTTTAATATGTTATTAATCACTATCACATACGTTTAAAATAAAATTTTGAAGCAGATCTGACGCAGGGTTATCATGTAATTAATTTTTAAAAAATTTAAATTTAACATGTAGTCTTTGGGGAAGCGAAACGCACACATATCGAATTATATAGCCACCTCTGCAATAGATACAAAAACAAAAAACCCGCATTTTTATCAATTCACTTCCGAGGAATACGTTAATTTCAGAATCAGCGGCACTCGTCAGAAGATGACCTTAACAAGGACCGAAACGTCATTCTGGGATAAAATATATTTGACTGCTAAAAGTATTGAAACTTTTTTTGTGAAAGGGTCGAAATGCGTACTAATATTTTTTTAACAATTTACCTAATTAAAAAAAAAAATTTTCATTTATTTTTAATGTGAAATTAAAAAGAAAAATAAGACATTTGGCATTTTTTCTTTTTATTTGAAATTGAATTATTATAATAAAATATTTTTTTTTGTGTATATGTAAAATACCATTTATTTTTAATTCAAAAATCATCAGAAAAAAAAATCCCCTATTAAAAAAAAACCCATGAAAATCCGTCAAGTAGTTTCTAAGTTAATGCATTTATTTAAAAATAAAAATAAAATAAATCTCGCAATTATTATTCACCAATTAAATATTAATATTAAATTTCTATTAATTAAATTTTTATTATTGCGAAAAATAAAATCTATTACAGCTGTAAATTAAATTAATTAGAGAATAATAATTGCGAAATTTAATTTTTTGAATATTTTAAGACTATCTGCGCGGCCCGACTTCAAAAGTTCAAGATTTAATATAAAATTTAAATTTAGTATAAGCCTATAAACAAAATAATTACAAAAGTAAATTTTATTTTATATATAACAAAGTGATTACCATAATTTTAGACACTTAAAAAAAAAAAAAAACTTATGAAAATCCGTCAAATAGTTTTTGAGTTTTCGATTAAATAAAAATTAAAAATAATTTAAAAATAAAAATTAAGTAAATCTCAACAATTAAAAATTAAGATTAAATTTTCATTATTTTAAATAATTAAAATTTATTATTTATTTAATTAATTAGAGAATAATAATTACGAGATTTTATTTAATTTTTTTTATTCTTAAAATATCTCAGAAACTATTTGACGGATTTTGATGGGATTTTTTTTAAATTATAGAGAATTTTACACTGATGATATTTAGGTGCGTTTTTCTTTAATATACAATAAATTAAATCGTATTTAGCCGGTTTTTTAATAAGAGATCCCGTCTCTCTCTCACACATAAAACAATTTAATTAGTGCTAATTCGATGTAGAAGCAGCCCCTTTAAGATGCGATTATTAACGGAGGAAATAATCTTGAGAATGACTGACCGCCTGATGACTTTCAAAGGGCCGGGCCGGGGCCGTGTGACGTCAGAGACCACAAACACACACACAGACAGAGGAAGCTTCCTTCAATTTGGTAAATGGAAATGGAAATCAAGATTTCCATTCAATTCCACCCCCCCCCCCCCCGCCTCCTCCGACCTTTGCTCTTCATCATATAATAATAATAATAAAAATATTTTTAATAAATTATAAAGCAAGAGGGAGAGAGAAAATAATTATATAATGGCGTTCAAAGGGTATTAAAAAAGAATGAAAAAGGGATTAGAAACGCTTACAAAAATTTATTTAAATTAACATTTTACCAACCTACATTGTAATATGAATTTCCAATCGTTTTTCATAAAGCCTAGAGTACTTTCGTGATTGAATTTTAATATACCCAGTTTGTGAAATCAAATACATATTTAACAAAGTAAGTGTTAAAAGTTAAGAGGGTTGGGGGAAGTTGTGTTTTTAAAAAAGGCCCTCCTTGGAACGAACCTTTGAGAGGGCCACATATAATATGCCGTACGAAAAGACATCTGAGCCCAACCGTGCAAGGGCGTACCGAGACAGTTGGAAGATTTTTCGGGCGGGGGGGGGGGGAGGGCGAACTCATATTTAAATATCCTCTTTTTCCATACACAGAAATATTTTTAAAATACCGTATATCCCTGAACCCCGAGGGCCCCGGCGCCTCTTAACGACAAATATTTGGGAAACTATGCTTGGGGGCGGACCGCCTCCCACCCCTCGGTACGATCTGTTTCTCTTTTTGCTTTTTTTTTGATGCAAACACTTTGATAACTTCGTTAAGGTACAGTTTTTTAGCCAAGGGCCCCCTCCCCCTTGCGGGGGTGTATGTTACGTCATGCTGCATTTAGGTATAACATGCTAATATGTTATTTAAAAAATAAAATTAGAAATAAAATTAAAATGAATTTCCCTCTCTGACTTCCGTTTGGGATAAAAATTTTATAGGGATTTAGAATTTTTTTTTATTATTTGATTTGCCTTATAAATTTTTAAAAAATTTTTTATATTTATTTGAAAAAAAAAAATATATTTATAGGATTTTTTTTTTTAGTTATTTAATAATATATATTTATTTGGGGTCCAGGCATTCTTATTTAAGCCATTTGGTATCCAAATGGCTTAAATAAAATCATCGGACAGCCTGGGGTCCGAACCCGCGACTTTAGGTACACGAGGTTAGCACGCTAACCTCTACACCAAACCCCGAGGGCATTTATAGGATTATTACTACGTATTCCAATCCAGTGTCTGCTTGAGGATTTGTTTATATTCATAGAATATATAAATGTAAATAATATACAGATATTTCTCTATATATTTCCTATGGGAGAAATCGTAACTTTAGGAATTAATAACTCAAAAAGTTATTGGAATTTCGGGACACGAGTATTTTTCCTGGACTCTCCATAACGTCCACTATAAGCCAGCAAAATTACGTTTCAAAATTCCAACGGGAAGTTAGTCAAACAGAGCGTGACAGACGGACACTTTGCTATTATTATATATAGATTTGATGGAAAACTTTAAATTTTTGAATTCCCCTCTTTAACCCAACTTTATTTTATTCTGGCCAATCGGCACATACACACAGACCAGCGCTTTATATATAGTAATGATTTTTATTATTTTTCATTTGAGGGATTTAATAAGTCAATGCTTTCCAATGGGATATTTGTCAGCCCGTTAATCTTCTCGTAATTTAAATAAATAAATTAAAAAGAAAATACTGAGAAATCTGATTACATGTTTCAGAGTTCACTCAAACCGAGAGTGTCGCTTATTTATATTTCCGGCCCATTTTTTTTTTTTTTATAAACAACACCAGAACAAAAGAATAAGTATAAAATCTCATATAATATACGCTTACGTAGACTGAATAAATTTACATACGTGTTTTGATGAATAATGGGTCGTTTATTTGTTGAAATAGGGAAACGGGAGAAAAAGGAAGTTACCACATCAAGAGAGAGAAGAAAAAAAAAATTCTCTGTTGGTTACATCTGTTTACATTTTATATGATAAAAAGATTTTTTCTTTTTTTTTTTTTATTCATTCAATGAAATTTGTTATTGCAGGTGTTTAATGGCTTAGCGCCTAAGCTTTAATTCTCGGATGATAACAGAATAAATAATTAGAGAAAGAGAAAGTTTTTGTAAATTTATATATCCCCCTTCTTGTGAATTGAATTATGACAGTTTGAGTATTTCGTAGTGAAATTTACGCAATTGGAATTTAAATAAAAAAAAAAAAAAAAAAATTCGTCCAGTAGATGCTGAGTTATTCAAAATTTATTAATTAAAAACAATTTATTTTATTGTAACAACAAGGTAATGTAAAAAACTAATTATAAAAAATATTTTATTTTGAATTTTAAAAAAATCTTGGAGATGGGGAAGGACCCGCCAGGGGCGGGCTACGCGGATAGTCATTGAACTATAAGATACAATTTTAATTTCTGAAACTATTCAATAAAATTTAAGAAGATATCGGTCCGCAGATTAGCGAAAAAAAGTGGACCCAATAATAAAAATAATAAATAAATAAATTTGTCTTTTATTAATATAAATTTGCACCTAATTTGTTTTCAACAATAGATTAAAGAAATTCCTTAATTATTGTAATTTTAATTAATTAAATATTCAATTTGTATTTTTTTAATTTGGTATTTAATTAAGAACTAAAAATAATTAAACGACAACAATTAAAATTAAAATTTATTAGTTTATCTCTTAAACTATTCAATGGAAAATAGATGAAATTTAAGAAAATATCGTACCGCCGGGTACCGGTAAAAAAATGGATCCAATTATAAAAAAAAAATTAATAAATTAGTCCTTAATTTACCCTAATTTATTTTCAACAATTGATTAAAGAAATTCCTTAATTATTGTAATTTTAAATCAATTAAATATTTAATTCCTATTTTATTTAATTGAAAATAAAATTAAAAATAATTAAAGAAATATGACAACAATTAAAATTTCGAATTATCTCAGTATCCAATGGACTAAATTTTTTTGAAAACAAATAGACTCTATTAATAGTGTCAAAGAGAGAAGAGATGACATGTCCTTTTGTGTATAGATAATTTTCTGCTTCATTAGTTTACATAAAAGAAGTTCCAAGCATTTATACGTTAACGTTATTTTTTTTATTTTTTTTAAAGATGAGTTACGATTTATAAAAATGAATTTTTTAACCGTCCAAGTGGAAATATTTCGTTTCTTTTGTTCACGTTCTCATATTGCATTTTGGCGATTTCTCATAGATAGATAGATGAAAGAGAGAAAGAGAAAAGAAATGTGAATGTCCAAGTGACGTCCTATATAGGATATAGGACATAGGACACAAGAGAAGAGGATCCCTTCTCTTTGACCATCATCATCGATCTTTTATCATCGAAAATAAAATTCTCTCTCAAAGTCAAATTCTTTTTTTTTATATTCTTTTCACGTTTAGGCGATGGATCAAAGACAGAGAGAGAGAAAATCTTGATAAAATCCAAATCTATCACGAACAATTTGTCGAGAGAGAGAGGATATGGAAATTTAATCTTAGAAATGGTTCTAACGATTTTGTTGAAATTTGATTTGAGAAATTATTAGGCCTGCCTTTGGTCAACTTTATTTTTCTTGTGTTACAAACATACAATAAGGCAACTTTATTTTATGAAAGAATCATTTATATTTTAAAAATTTAATCTATTGGATGCTGAGATAATTGTATTAATATTTAAAATTTTAATTTTTAATGAGTTATTTGTTGTGATATGAGAACTGGAGATTATTTTCTGTAACAAACATATTTTTAATTTGAAGGCAAAAGGTTTTAAGCAAGGGGATGTAAAGGAGGTAATAAACCCACACCCCAAAAATATTTTTCTAGGAAATTATATTTTATTTTATTTTATTTATAAATTCCATTTTATTTTGTACCTGACTATACTATAAGTAAGGTTGGGTGCAGTAATAATTGATATGGGAAGAATTCTTAAAAAATTTAAATTAAATAAAAATTCAATAGCTATATTATTTGAATACAATTCAAAATTTTATATCGAACAGCAGGTGATCGCGCATGGATATCTTCTAAAAAGTGGAGGGGCTTGATGGCCAGAAAACAATAAAAATTCAAGTTAAGGAGCCCAGGAACCTACATTGGCTGGATGAGAACCGAAGATTATTTTCTGTAACAATTAATTTGGAGGCAAAAGGTTTTAAGCAAGGGGATGTAAAGGAGGTAATAAACCCACACCCCAAAAATATTTTTTTTGGAAATTAGATTTTATTTTATTTATAAATTTCATTTTATTTTGTACCTGACTCTACTATAAATAAGGTTGGGTGCAGTAATAATTGATTGGGAAGAATTCTTTAAATTAAATATATTATTTGAATACAATTGAAAATTTTATATGTAACAGCAGGTTAATTGCGGATGAATATTTTCCAAAAAGTGGAGAAGCTTGATGGTCAGAAAAACGCGACAACAATAAAAAAACAAGTTAACGATATATGAAAAAGAAAAAGCTATCTGAATTCCAGGAACCATCCCTGGCTGGATGTGAAGGGGAGATGCAGTTTCTGTACCAAACACATTTTTAATTTAGAGCGAAAGTGGTGGAGGTTTTAAGCAAGGGGATGTAAAGGAGATAGTTACCCCTTGAGAAAAATACTTTTATTTTAATAATAAATTTCATACTATTTTGTACCTGACTGTACTATAAATAAGGTTATATGCAGTAATAATCGATAGGGAGGAATTATTTAAAATTAATTGAGTGATGGTGTACTCTGGTTCAGGAATTTAATTAATTATTCAATTTGTAATAACCAATCTAATTAACTTATGAAAAGCGAATGGCATAACAGAACTATGCTTTCGATGTTTAACTTTGATTTATTTTAACAGAACAACTATAAAAAAAAAAAATCATCACGCTAATTAAGTCTACAGGATGCTGAGATATTTGTATTAATATTGGAAAAAATTTTAATGTTTGTGATATTTAAATCCAATAATTATTTTAATTTTAAATCCCACAATTTCTTAATTAAATACCAAAATTAAATATTTAATTACAATAATTCGAAAAATACAATGTATTATTATTGAACTAAATAAAATTTTATTATTTAATTATTATATTTATACAGGGCAAAATGAAAATATACATTTTAATGAGCATCTAAAAAAATAATTGATATATGAATTTTAATCAAATTCGCGATTTTGAGGAAATCTCTATATTATATTTATATATATGTAAGAGAAAGTAAAAAACAAAACAAATTAGAATTAAAGCCAACTAAAACTCTCTCTTTTTTGTTAAATCCATATTTTTTTATACGCCCTATTAAATGACGTAATTTAATTAAAAAAAAAAAAAAAAAAAATATTAAACCAATGATTTCAATTTTATTGTTTAGTTGGTAGAATTGGATTTCTTTTGATTGATACTACCCCCCTCCCCCCCTCTTTCTCTTTAATCTTTTTGATTAGAGTTGTACAGGAATTTTATTATTTTAAATTGAAGAGTTTTCGCATTTAAATAAAAAAAAAAAAAGAATTTTATTGATGTTGTTGTTAGATTTGTTGCTAATGCATATTTGACTAGCAAAAATAACAACAAACGAAACAAATATTATTTAATAAATATTTGAATATTTTAAAAATTAAACTACTAGGTTATAGGTTTCAAAGATTTATTTAAAAAAAAATAAGAGAAAGTAATAAATTTTAACACTCATTTGTGAAATTACTTTTGATGTCATATATATGTAAAAATATTATTATAATTATTGAAATAAATCTTTGAATCTTATAACCTATTGTTTTCAAATTGAAATTTTTATATATATCTGTTTTAAAATATAAATTAGAGCCTACGGCTGATAGATTAAATTTAATAATAAACATAAAAAAAAAATAAATAAAAATTCACCACTAGGTTATAAGTTTCGAATATTTATTTAAAAAATTAACATTTCTAAATGAACATCGCGACACTCAATCATCAAAAAAGATTTTAGAACAGAGTGTAAAAATATTTATATATTTTTTATATAAATCTTTGAAACTTATAACGTAGTGTTTTTATCTTTTTTTTCTACAATGAAATTATATATACATAGGTAAGAGAAAGTAACATTAATAACATTAAATAATACTTTATTAGGGGGGGGAGTTGGCAGATGTTATGTATAGAAATATATATATTTCTATACATAACATCTGCCATCTATTTTATAAATATCCATCTATATATGGGGCATTCCACGCCAACTCGACCACTTTTGAACCCGACCATTTTTGATTTGTCTGAAACTTTCCCATCTTTTTGTACCCTATTGAAAACGTGTCTGAGAATTTTTTCAGATTTTTCGACCCAGCCAAAAAAAAGTTATAGCATTTTCAAAAAACATCGATTTTTTTTTTAAATAACCGTAAAACTGTCAAAAATTAACTTATCGGGACGTTTTTTTTTTTGAAATTTTTGTCTTTAAATGTACTTTTCAGAAAAAAATATGACAAAATTTTACAGATTCATCTTGAACGTTTTTTTTGACATTTTCGTAAAAAAACAAAAATTTCGGGATGAATGACACTTTTTTTTAATTATTTTTTTTTTTTATAAAAAACTTTGATTTTTTCTACAAATGCTCTGAAAATTTCAGAGTGGGATTATTTCGCGTTCTATTACTTTCTCTTACCTATGTATATATGTAATATATATATAGAGAGAAAGTATTGCGATCATGTCAAAAATTCGATGTCGAGATTTTGATGGATATACATGTTTTGAGGTCCCCTGAGTCCAAAAAAAGTGGGTCCCGCAAATTGGTCTGTGTGTGTGTGTGTGTGTATGTATGTATGTGTGTGTGTCTGTGTGTGTGTGTGTGTGTGTATGTGTGTCTGTGTGTGTGGACAGATTTTTAGCATGAAGGAGTTGAGCTAGCGGATTGAAATTTTATATTTAACTTAGGTACCTTTGAAGAATCTCAAAATATATATAATATAAATTTGAACAAAATCGGCCAAAAAGTACTAGTACTTTACTGATGTACTTTTTCAGTTTTTTTCGATTTTCTCAAAATTCCCTCCAAGGATTTTTTTTTAAATTCATAAATGAACTATTTTTTTAGATGCTCTTTAAAATGTATATTCTCATTTTGCCGTTGAAATCTTCTGAAGACCACTTTACTCTTGTTCTTCATAGGAAAGATAGAACTGGTTGCTATGGTAACCGAATTTAAATCTTTTTCTTTTTATTAGATTAAAAATCAATTAGGACTCGATTGTTGACTGTGAGATCAATAAGTGGTTGACAAATTTTCTCCTAATTTTATTTAAGATTTTAAAGGAGTTTTTATTTAAATTCACTTCAAATATCAAAGTGATTATCAAATTTCTACATTTTAATTTAAATAGGTAATAAATAATTCCTATTTAGTGAATAAATTTAATATAATTTCTGTTTGCCTTGGGCTGTTTTATCAGCCCAATGGCAGACAAAATGACTAACCTCCAAGACAGTGAAACTGATGTATGGGAAGCGATTAAAAGTGCAAATAATGTTTTAAGTAATGAAAATTGTGATGTGAATCCTCCAGTTCAAGTAAGTAATTCTCAAGTTAATAAAAGAAGACTTAATATTGAAGAAAGAAAAGATGAGCATATGAATAAAGTTTGGCTATCTATGGCGGGGAGTCAAGATGGCGGGCAATCGGGAAAAAACCAACCTTCCTTACAAGAATCTCAGCATGATATTCAAATGAAAGAAAATGAGGCAAGTACTAATACTGATAATAATCGCACTAGGAAACCATATTATTCATCATGTTTAGAGAACGTATATAATAAACAAGACTTGGGACCATTTGTGTTATATGTTGAAAACTTAAATGCAACGGCTAGGATCCACCCAATGGCTATAGGCAAACTCATTCGGGATAATTGCTTTTCTATATACAGTGACATTTTTTCAATCTCTAAAATTGGCAAGAATTTAATTAAAATAACTCTTAGTAAATATGATTATGCCAATAGTTTAAAAAATGAAATGTTCTTTAAAACTAATAATTTAATATGTTACATTCCTACATTTATGTTAACTAAAAAAGGAATCATAAGAGATGTAGATTATAGTCTATCTGATCAAGATATTTTAGATTGTATAACTTCAGAATTTGAAGTAGTAAGTGCTAAGAGAATATTAAAAAAAAATAATGAAAACGTTTTGGTCCCAACACCATTAGTAATATTAAATTTTAGAGGACAAAGTGTTCCTAAAGAAGTGAAAATTTTAAATGTTTTATGTAGAGTTGACCCATTTATGGAGAAAGTTAAACAGTGTAAAAATTGTTTAAAATATGGTCATTTTAACTGTGTCTCATCCCCGATATGCCCTCGATGCGGTTTTAATCATCCTCTCAGTGAGTGTAGAAGTATAAAAGCTTGTTGTGTATTTTGTAAAGGTGATCATCTGTCTAATGATAGAAAGTGTCCCGAATATGCAACTCAGAGTGTTATTAGATCAATTATGAATGAAAATAACTTTTCTTTTATTGAGGCAAAAAATGTTCTTTTAAATAAATATTCATATTCAGCTAAAGTTTCACAGAGTCAAGTGTCAAATGAAAAAAAGAATAATATTTCTTTGTCAATGGACAATTTTCCCCCTTTAAATCCTAAGGATTTAACAAAGGAAAATAGTAATAGTGCTTTGGCACCAGCAAATATCAATAGTATACATAAAAAAATTATGGTCTCAAAAAAAGTGCGGGTTCCATGTGATAATCCACAACCCAATTATGAAATACCAAAAAATATATCTAACAATATAAATTACTCCGACTCTCCCATTACAGAGAGTTCACTATATAAACAAAATTTAGAATGTAATCAAATTAAATTGGTATTACAATCGATTTTAGAAAAAATTATTTCTAGCGGTGTTTTGCTAAATAAGAATGAAATTACACAAGACTCTAAGATTATTATTCAAAGTATCATTGATACTTATATATCTTAGTATAAATTTGAAAAATATATCTTCTTATCTAAAAATGTGGAATAAGAATTGAAATAATTATTAAATATGTTAAAATATGAATATAAGATCTGGTTTAGTTTAAATATTTGTGAATGTATATATATATTTGTATTTGCATGTATGTGCAAGTGTGTGTACCTATGTGTATGTATATATGAATTGTTTTGTTAATTATTACCTAAGGCAATTTATTATGTAAACACTCATTTGCTTAGTTAGTTAGGAGCCTAAATATAAATTATAGAAGATAGGAAAAAAAAAAAAAATAATGGCTAGGTACAATTGTAATAGATTTAATATCTTGCAATGGAATTGTCGTTCGATTAATGCTAATAAGGGCGATTTAGAAGTCTTCTTATGGGAACAAAATATACATATTGCGGCGATCTCTGAGACGTGGCTTAGTCCGCGCATGGATTTTAAGGTATCCGGTTATCAAATAATTAGAGCTGATAGGGCGGATGGTAAGGGTGGAGCGCTATTACTTATTAAAAACAGTATTTCATTTCACTCGCCTTTCATTTCTTCGAATAACATTGTTCAACTTTGTGGCGCCACATTTTCTTTTCCAGAAGGCCCAGAAGTGACAATCATATCTTGTTACTGTAAACCAGGTCACCATGTTTCAGAATTAGAGTGGGCCAATTTCCTGCAAGAGTGTTGTCAACCCATTATTCTTCTAGGCGATTTTAACTGCCACTCTCCAGACTGGGGTTGTTCTTTTTCGGACCCTCAAGGTACTAGTCTGTCCATAGTCACAGAGTCCTTAGATCTTTTACCACTTAATGACGGCTCGTCGACTAGACTACATTATGGGGATAATCCGTCAATTGTGGATATTTCCTTCTGCTCCTCGTCTATTTATACAAGTTTAAGTTGGGAAGTGTTCTCTGATACGCTAGGGTCGGATCATTTTCCAATACTAATATCCAAACCGCTTCGTAATATAGGTGATCAAGTATTTCTTCCAAAATTTAACTTAAAAAAGCGAATTGGGCAATGTTTAAATCTTTGGTATTGACAGAGATAAATAAGTCACCTAATTTTAGTTCATCTGAAATGAAATTCAACTTTATCGAAGAAAATATTATCTCGGCAGCCCTTCGGTCTATCCCTCTCTCAAAAAAGCTAAATCTTAAGCACCCACCGGTACCATGGTGGAGCCATGACTGTAAAATAGCAATTGAAAAAAGGAAGGATGCTCATGCTATTTATAAACATAATCCTAATTTAGACAACTATATAAACTTAAAAAAGACACAGGCATACGCTAAGCGTTGTATAAAGGAAGCAAAGAGAAGGTCCTGGCAGGAATTTTGCTCATCTATTAACTGTAATACCACATCACAGGCTATTTGGAAGAGAATAAAACAATTAAAAGGTAACCGGAACTCCATTAATTATCCTCCGAGAGAAACTATAGAGGATTTTTTAGATTCGCTAGCACCACCTTTTGTCCCAATCAGAAATTCATTGAATGAGGACGAGAGTTCTCAAGCATCTTATGACATTTTGAGTCCACCCTTTTCTCTTTTCGAACTTGACCGGGTATTGAATTCTATTGTTAATTCGGCCCCTGGGATCGATAGAATTATGTATATAATGATTAAACATTTACCCATTGAAGCTCATATAATGATCCTAGATATTTTTAATGAATTAGATAAATGTGATTTTTACCCCAGTAACTGGAAAATTTACAAAATCATCCCGATTTTGAAACCTGGTAAAGACCGTTCAAAAGGATGTTCATATCGCCCTATCGCTTTATCTTCATGTTTTTTAAAAATATATGAGAAGCTTATCAAATTTCGGCTTGAAAATTATCTTGAAGTATATTATAAAATCCCGGTTCACTCGTTTGGTTTTAGATCATCGTTTTCCACATTAGATAATCTTGCAGTCCTTGTGTCTAATATACAAGAGTCTTTTGCCAAAAAAGAATATACATCTTCTCTATTCATTGATATTAAAGGAGCCTACGATAATGTAGATATTTTCACCCTTTGTAAAAAAATTACTAAATTGGGAATTAAAGATAATTTTGTTAAGCTAATCTTTAAAATGTTGTATGGGAGAATAATTAGTTTAAACAATAATGATGAACCATTTTTTCGAACGGTATATACTGGTTTACCCCAAGGGTCTATTTTATCACCTTTGCTGTTTGTATGTTACACTCACGATTTAATTTCTTATGTGTCCAATGATTGCAAAGTTCTGCAATACGCAGATGATCTCGTTATATTATCTTCCGGGAAAAAATTAGAAAGCGTCTTAGAAGACTTGGACGTGGCTACATTTTCTTTAATCGAGTATTTAGAACAAAATAACCTTGAAATTTCTTGTTCCAAATCAAAAGTATGTATTTTTTCTAAAAGACAAGTTCCGCAATGGGAAAATGTTATCATAGGAGGGAATGAATTCCAACTAGTAGCTAGAATTAAATACCTTGGTCTAATATTGGATACAAAGTTACTCTGGAAAGCCCATATTAATTATATTGTAGAAAAATGCAGTCAGGACTTGAAAATATTTAAAATGCTCTCCAATGTCACATGGGGATCGGATCCAAGAACCCTTATTCTAATTTACAAATCATTGATTCAGTCTAAAATTGATTATGGCTCCTTTTTATATGGCTCAGCATCTGCTACAACTCTTTATCAGTTAGATAAAATACAATTTCAAGCTTTAAGATTAAGCCTAGGATACCTAAGATCTTCCCCCACAAATGCCGTTCTTATAGAAGCTAATATACCGCCTTTATGTTTAAGAAGGCAATTTCTTTCGAATAAATTTTTTATAAAAAGACTAGGAAAATTTTTTCACCCAACTATAGAAGCTATATATTCACTTGGTAAATACTATGAGAATTTTGCAGATTTTCAGAAAATGCCCAATCTGATTAAATCTTTAATGCTAGTAAAACGTCTCGACATTCAAATAGAAAAAACTTCTCTTCCACTGAAGTTTCAACTTAACCAGTTCAACATAAAATTCAACCCTCAAATTTTTACAAATTCCCAATATAATTCCCTGACAACGAGTGATTTAAATATTTATACGGATGGCTCTAAATTTCCTCATAAATGTGGTGCTGCGTTCTACGTTCCATCGTCTTTAGATGCAGGTCTCTTTAGTCTTCCTCCATCTTATTCTATATTTACTTGTGAATTGGTGGCAATACGGGAAGCTCTCATATACTCCATTTCTCAAACTCATAAATCCATTACAATTTTCTCGGATTCCCTATCAGCTCTAAAGTCGATTCGAAATATTAAATGTGCCAGGGATACTAGAAAAATCCAATGGGAAATATTTACACTTTTAAAGAAAGCATTCGATCTGGGTAAAAATGTAAGGCTTTGCTGGATTAAGGGACATTCCAATATAGAGGGTAATTCCATTGCTGATTTCTTAGCAAAAAAGGCTACCGAAAAATTGGACAGGCTTCAGACCTCAACTCCATGGCAAGATATAATCCCATTGTTGAAAAATAGTTTAACCACAGAATGGGCACACATATGGCATAACTCTAGCAAAGAAAAAGGCTCCTTCCTACACAAACTAAAACCATTCCCCGCCCAACCTTGGTATCAGGACCTCAATAATCTCAATAGGCAAATCATATCGTTTTTCAATAGACTTAGAATCAACCATACTCTGTCACCAGCACACCTTTTCCGATTCAAAATGATTCAATCTCCACAATGCTCCTGTTCATTTCCCATAGCTGATACAGAACACCTAATACTATTTTGTCCCAATTTTGCCAAAGAGCGAAGAAAATTGGTTAATTCGCTCCACCTTCATTTTCAGGACCCTCTTACACTCCCTAAAATTTTAAAAACTAAAGATGAGAAAGTTATAGAAAATCTATTTTCATTTTGTAAATCAAATAAAATAATCCTCTATAAGTAGGTATGCTCTCTTTATAAGTTTATGTAAAATGTTTTGTAATCAAATATTGTTACAAATTAGCCTATATAGGAAATTAAAATAATTGTAAGCCGTATGTATTTGTAGGATGAATTGTTAAAGTTAAGAAAAAAAAAAAAAAAAAAAACTGTATTTAAACATTGTATGTAAGAAAAAAAAAAAAAAAAAAAAAAAAAAAAAAAAACATTGTAATTGTTCAAATATGTTGTGAAGGTGAAATGACCCTTGTAGTCTAAAGCCTAATAAATAAAAAAAAAAAAAAAAAAAAAAAAAAAAAAAAAATCAATTATTATTTAAATTCCCATTTTTTTTAAATTTATTTGTGTCTTTAATTGTTTCAAAGAAAACATATATGTCTCTCTCTCACTTGCAAACATTATCGTCTCTCTCTACTCTTTTTAAATTCCCTTTCCACCTTATCTTCGCATAGGAACAATGTTAATTTCCTATAGGGATTTGTATGTTAATTTCGATTCAAAAGGGGGTCCCCTTTTAGAACTTTTTACGCATTTAAAATTTTTTTTCCCAATTCTTATGAAATTTTGTATTTATTTACGATTCTATATTGTGTATAAAATGTCCAAATATGAGATTAAAATTTTGAAAAATAACCATAGTTTATTTCAAGCAGTCAACATTTAAAATGCAAGTTTGAAACTAAGGTGCTATCGGAAACTAAATATATCTCGACACAAAAAATCTGGTGTGACCAGCACAGTGCCCAACTTTCTCTTACCGAAGGGTAAGAGAAAGTTGTGTGCTGTGCGCCAGTCACACCAGATTTTTTTTTTTTTTTTTTGAAAAAAATTTTTTTTCTCTGCTTATTTATCCTGATGGTGCTCTAAATTCTTCCAGGATTGACTGAGACTCTAGAAAATTGAAGAAAAATAATAGTAATAATAGTTAGGGGTGATGAAAATCGAGAAAATTCCATTTATCCTGAAAAAATTAGAAATTAGTTGTGTATTCAACTACTGAAGTATTTGAAGCGTCAAGTAAAAGCTTAGAGACATGGGCGTAACTAGGAGGGTGCCGGGGGCCTGGCTCTCCCAGAAAGCTCCTTGCCCCAAGAAAAATTAAGAAAATATGGGGCTTTCCAGGCCCACCGGAAGATGGCTGGTCCCATGGTCCCCCCTTCAATTTTTCTTGGGGCAAGGAGCTTTCTGGGGAGAGCCAGGTCCCCCCGGCACCCTCCTAGTTACGCTCATGTCTCTAAGCTTTTACTTGACGCTTCAAATACTTCAGTAGTTGAATACACAACTAATTTCTATCTTTTTCAGGATAAATGGAATTTTCTCGATTTTCATCACCCCTAACTATTATTACTATTATTTTTCTTCAATTTTCTAGAGTCTCAGTCAATCCTGGAAGAATTTAAGAGCACCATCAGGATAAATAAGCAGAGAAAAAAAATTTTTTTTTCAAAAAAAAAAAAAAAATAGAACGCGAAATAATCCCACTCTGAAATTTTCAGAGAATTTGTAGAAAAAATCAAAGTTTTTTATAAAAAAACAAAATTAAAAAAAAAGTGTCATTCATCCCGAAATTTTTGTTTTTTTACGAAAATGTCAAAAAAAACGTTCAAGATGAATCTGTAAAATTTTGTCATATTTTTTTCTGAAAAGTACATTTAAAGACAAAAATTTCAAAAAAAAAAAACGTCCCGATAAGTTAATTTTTGACAGTTTTACGGTTATTTAAAAAAAAAAATCGATGTTTTTTGAAAATGCTATAACTTTTTTTTGGCTGGGTCGAAAAATCTGAAAAAATTCTCAGACACGTTTTCAATAGGGTACAAAAAGATGGGAAAGTTTCAGACAAATCAAAAATGGTCGGGTTCAAAAGTGGTCGAGTTGGCGTGGAATGCCCCATATATAGATGGATATTTATAAAATACATCAATAGTATTTGAATATTTTTGTTTTAGGGGGAGGGGGGGGGGGGGGTAAGTTGCATATTTATGAAAAAGACAGACAATTTTCTTTTTTATTCCACTTTTAGGGTAGGAATTAGTAAAATTTCTCCCCCACCCCACCCCTTGTCAATAATTTGACTTTAAATAATAATATTTTTCGATTTGTTTCAGGTGAGTCTTTCTACTTGACTTCTATATAACTTCTAATCAAAGGTAATTCTAATTTTTTTACTTATTAAGTGTTAATTAATCAATTTGGAAAAAAAAAAATAGAAGCGTAGCTAGTAAAAAAAAAAATATATATAAATAAATTTTGGTATACTGCATTTCGAGAACAGAAGATTTTTTTTTAACTTAATTTACTCCAATTTCAACAATCAATTAATGGAATTTTCAATTATTGTAATTTTAATTAATTTGAATTTTTGTTTAATTAAAAATTTGTGTGATTTAAAATTTAAATAAAAAAAATCTGGTGTGACTGGTCGCACAGCACACAACTTTCTTTTACCTTCGGTAATCGAAAGGTGTGTTCTGTGCTTGTCACACCAGATTTTTCGTGTCGATATATATTTAGTTTCCGCCAATATATTAGAATTCAAAATATAAAATTCATAAACAGAAAAATATTTATATTTTGTTACCATGGCAATCATTTCTCCTCTTTTCCTATGAAGTACAAGAGTAAAGTGTGCTTCAAACAATTTTGGGAGCAAAATGAGAATATACATTTGAAAGAGCATCTAAAAAATACGGACGCACAGACAGACGGACACACCGCAATTATTATATATAGATAGATGCTCAGTAGAAGTCTAAAATATTCACCTTCAGGAGGAGTTGAAGGTCATTCGACGGATTCCCTTTTCAATTCAGCTTATTCCAATTGCAGTGGTCAAATCTGCAAAAAGGATATCTTTAAGAATCTGTCTCACTTATCAAAAGGTAACAATGATGCCGTACCTGTTTCTCAAGTTGATTTTTCTTTAAAGGGCCTCCACATCTCCCCTTAGAGCCCTCCCTATCCTCCAAAAGTGTTTTTGGGCGAATCATGATGTTTATGGCTGATTGTAGAGTTTGATTGATGCAAGATGATTTTTAAAGATTCATTAAGATATTGAGGATCAATGATAAATTTGCCCAATTCTTATATTGCTATCAAATTTACCAGAACGAAGCAATCGGTATTCACAGAATTCAAATATTCATTTTCATTTCTAAACAAGTTCATTGATGTTGATATTTGAATATAATTTTTCTTAATTATTTCACTTTATTAGAGGGAATAATATGGCGACATGATATAGTGAAAATTGAGCGAATATTTTCTTATTTTGTTTGTTTATTCTTTTTGATGTGCCACCTAAAAAAAAAAATAAATTTAAAAATTAATATCAAGAAATTAGCGTGATTAAAAAAAAAAAAAATTAATATGCCTACTTAAGATTTGATATTTTATTTTATTTATCAAAATTAAAATATATTTATTTATTTGAGTTGACGTTTTAGATCCGATTTATCAAAGTCACTGTTTTCTTGTTATGCTTTTCTATTTATTTTAACTTGAAATCTTCATGCCACCGGGGCATTAAGAATGATGAGAAATAATATTTCTAAATTTTTATAATGATGTCCTTGACTGAAAAAAAGAAAATAATATTTTTCTTATATCTTTGAGTAATTATTTTGAATGGATTTAATTAAATATTTACGTACTGAAGAATTCACTTGGTTGCATTCGAAGAACGCCGAAGTGCAGCCCCCACTCCCAACCACCCATCTGAAACAAAGGAGAAAATTATAAATATTATTATTATTATTATTAAAAGTGGAATTTGAAAAAAATATTGAGAGAATTGAAAAATGAAATATATAATATATAACGAATTCTGGCTGTTATACAATTAGATTAATGTTATAAAAAGAGGATGCAGCCAATAATAAAAAGCATCTATTTTGTTAACACTCTTTATTTCGGAACGTTTCGGCTATGATCAACAAAGCCATCTTCAGCCCTCCAAGCTAGCACATTATGACGATTTATTAACAAAACAATTATTTAATGAATGTATGTATATATTTCTAGCTTGGAGGGCTGAAGATGGCTTTAAGGGTTGATCATAGCCGAAACGTTCCGAAATAAAGAGTGTTAACAAAATAGATGCTTTTTATTATTGGCTGCATCCTCTTTTTATATCATTGAAATATATAATAATTGGTTAGTAGTATTGTCAATGATATTTCATTAATAATCAGCTGTTTTTTTTTTCAAATTCCTTTTTATATATATTAAAAATTAGTTACCTTGAAGAAGTACTCGCAGAAACCCAAGTCTTCTGTCTTCAAAATCTAACCTACACCCAATCCCCTCTGTGGCTCAGTTGGCCACCTAACTCTTCAGTGGAGAGCCTCTTCTTTCTTGAGACGATCGCGAAACACGAACACTCCCGATAGACAGGTAAGTCTATATTTCAAAAAAGTTATCGATAACGGAACGGTGAAACGCGCCCACACCCAAGTAAAGTTGAAGAAGAAATGAAAATAGAAAAAACGGTGTTAGGATGCGAATCCCGGTAAGTACAAGACCGGAGTCAAGGACCTGAATGCCTCAGTAAGAGTATGGTGAGGGTCGGAATGTATAAAAAAGCTAAACAACACCTATCCTATCCAAAGAGCGCACCACTCCGCCTCTAACCTACCCTCTACTAAAACATTCAGGCCAAGAATCCAGTGGACGACCGGTTTTCGATTGAAAGATTTAGATAATCTTTCTTGCAAAAAAACGCGTTAATAGAGAATCCTCTTTTTTCTCCTGAACATCAGTCAATTAGGGAATAGACATTCTTTTCTGGGAGTCCCTATCCTAATCACCTAACGTTGCAGTGCCCCAATCACTGCCGTCCTATTTGGAAACAATGGGGAAGAAATAACAACACCTATGCCAGTATAAGAACATCATTCCCCAATCGAAAAACATTCAGTTGATACTCAGAGGATCCTGAGGCCTAGACCCCCCCCCTCCCCCCCCAAAAAATGAAAGCGTGAGCGCAGAAATGTTTTATCTCCCCCTAGATTCTTATAGTATATCTAACTTAAAGGATTATGTGTATTTAACATTTAAATTAAGCTGAAAAAGAAAAAAGATAGAAAGAGATGAAGAGATACCCCAATACACATATCCTTCCTATGACTGATAAACCTAAAAGCTAAACACTTTGTTTTGTCTCATGAAGATGATGTCCCACGGTGGATGTTTTAATTTGCATTCGTAATAGAATACAAATTTTACAAGAAAACCTACTTACATACACATCCATTGTTATCCCACGATGTCTTCAATCGATGAATTGGGGCTCTGAAAAAAATGGTTAAATTAGGGATCCTGGAATGGAGAAAGAAAATATTAATACATCCTATTTTTATATTTTTTAATCTATCTAAAATAAGTTATTGAAGTCGAATCAAAAAGAAAAAGAAATTTTGAAAAAACCTAAATATATCTAGCTCTGCGCCCCGCTAATAAAAATATACAAGCCTTAGTTGTACTGCAGGTGCTGGAAGCGCAGTTTGAGCCCTGAAGACAGGAGCAGCTAGCAGGTTCATGAGAAGTGAAGGCTGGTGATGACTCTTCTTACACTGTTTGCCATCTGAAAAATAAAAAAATAATATAATAAATAAATTTATTCTATTTAAGGTATATTTTTCAAGAGAGTTAGGGTAGGAGGATGGTTTTAAGCCCCAGTGGTCATTGATCTTCAATAATATTTTATAAAGAAAAATTGTTTAATAATACTTTATATTAGGGAAATTGATTTAATTAAAAAAAATCTTTGACTATCTATTTTCTTTATATAATTATTGCCTAATGTAATGTAAATGTATAGAGTGTTACATAAATAATGTACTAAATTTTTAAATTATCAAGTCAGTATTCATTCAAACCTAAATCAAAGGCATCAAATTGGGATGACTTAACTTGTTGAAATTGTAAAGAAAAATTTAATTCCTAACAATAAAATTTAATAAAAAAATTCTATCATATATTGATTGAGTTGAACTTTAATTGTGTTGAATGAAATTTATTGGAAAGTTTTATATAAAATTATTTTTAATTAAAAATAAAAAATTATCTGATATTTGATTTAAATAATTAGAATTATGGTCTATATAAATAATTTCCAACCGGGGGGGGGAGCCAACACATTGTTATTATTCGGGTAATTGTAGTTTTGTTTTTTTCTAATAAAGTTTTTATTATTATTATTTTTTTTAACCTCTATTAAAAAAAATAGGTGTGGAAGCGAAGAAATTTTTTTCGGGGAGGTGTAATAAAATTAAGTTTGGAAACTGCTTGTCTAATATTTGGACCCTGTTATGCAATAGTGGGTCAAGCGTCAAAAAATTAAAAATTGAGTTAAGCACGGAATATTGTTTCAAATGCTATAATTAATAGTATTTTTTATTAAATATGTCCTAAAAAAATTTATATTTAATGTTACTTGCAAAATTGACAAAAAAAATTATATATAATCCAATGAAAAAAAAAAAAACTTTAATGTTAATTTTCTCAAATCTCGGTAGCTGGCGCTTGACACACTAATGCGTAACAGGGTCCATTTATTCAAAATCTATAATTATATGGTAGTGCCAGTATTTAACTAACTGAAGATTATTAAATTTTTTAATATATTTGCCATGGTAACAAAATATAAATATTTTTCTATGTTTATAAATTTTATATCACGAATTTAAATATTGATAAATATTTATTGTAAAAAAAAACTCAGGTGTGCCAAGCACAAACACAACTTCCAACCGAAGGTAAGAGAGATTTGTGTGCTGTGCGGCTAGTCACACCAGATTTTTTTAATAATAAATAAATATTAAAATTAAATAATCTTCAGTTAGTTAAATTGAAGAGCTTCAAAGATTTTAAATAATATTAGACAAGCGGTTTCCAACCTTTATTTACCTTCCGGAAATAGGAAAGAAGAGATTAGTTCCTTTGTTTATATCTTGAATTCTATTATATCGACGGAAAAAAAATATATGTGGACACAAAAAATCTGGTGTGACACAACTTTTTATCACCGAGTGTAAGCGAAAGCTGTGTGCTGTGCGACAAATCACACCAGATTAAATGTATGTGTTTGTGTAAAAGATAGGAAAAAAAAGAACATCCATAAGAATCTTTCAAAGATAAAAAAGATAAAAAATCTGGTGTGACTGGTCGCACAGCCCCCTAAGGGGGTGCCTAACTTAGATAGAATATTTCAATCTCCTAGCTCTTATCGTTGTTGAGATTTTTTCACACAGACAGACCAATTTGCGGGACCCTTTTTTTTGGACTCAGGGGACGTTAAAGCGTGTATATCCATTAAAATCTCGACATCGAATTTTTAACAAGATCGCCAAACTGTATTTATTTCATATATAGGTTAAGAGAAAGTAAAACGAATGCTAAAAGAAATTTTCAAACAAAATAATTTACTTATATTAGGTTTCAAATCGAAAAAAGCCAAAAATAAAATTTTAATTTCCATATGTATATATTTATGTAGGCCTACAAGCTTTTCTACCATGTTTGAGGGTGTGTGTGTGTGTGTAGATTTGGTAATCACTAAAAATAATAATTAAAAATAAAATATTAAATGTTTTAATGAAAAAAGCAAATGGATTTAAAATAAAATAATTGAAAAAAAAAAAAAAAATTAAAGATGAATTAATATATAATTTAAGGGAGTGCATTGAACGAAGTGGGGCGATTTATATCAAAAACTATTCATTAACAAACCAAAATAAATAAAAAAAGGGAATTAAATAAATACACTAAACGAATGATGGACCGATAAGCTTAGAGGCTCGACTTGTACTTCCCTAGAGCAGGCCTAAGTCTCTCTGCACAACTTAACTTAAAGAGTAAAAATTATTCCCATTTATATTTCACAGAGATATTTTTAATTGAAATCCTAAATTGGTAAAAGTCTTGTCCTTCCTCGACGGTGACATGTTTGCCGAAGGTGAGCAAGGGACACTGGCTAGGCCCAAAGCCCGCTGAAGGCGGGTCTTGCAGCTAGTTTCATATAAAATATTTCACTTTTTAATGTCACACAAAAAGATGAACTCCAGGCTTTGAAAATTACTGATTTTAATATGAAATTAAACAGTGAAATAGAATTTATTTTTTCAATTAAAAAAAAAATATTTAATTACTAATTATGATAGAAAAGCATGGGGTGGGGGAGGAGAGAGAAAAAGAGAACGGACTTCATTTGATTAAAGAAAAACATGTTAATAATAGAGATTAATAAAGAATATTTGTTTTTAAATTTTATCTATTAAAAAAAAATAATATTTTAGTTTATTAGAAGGGGGTGATTTACACCCTCTCACTCCCTGGGTGTCATACTTTATCAGAATGTTATAATTACAAATTGGATAATATTATGAGTTTATTAAAAAGAGAAAAAAAAATGAAAATATACTAAATATGTAATATTGCGATCATATCAAAAATTCGACGTCGAGGATATATACTCGTTTTGAGGGTCCCTAATTCCAAAAAAAAAAGTGGGTCCCTCAAAATGCTCAGTAGGGATGTTTGTTTGTTCAAATCTATTTCGACACAAAAAAAAAAATCTGGCAAACAAATACAGAATGCAACTTTAAATTACCGAAAGTAAGAGAAAGTTGTGTACTGTGCAATCACTCACACCAGATTACCTTTCCCCCTCACTGAAAAACTCCTCTGGATCCGCCCTTGTTAAGGGGAGGGAGAGAGAACATACCCCAATTGATTGGAGGAAAGAATTTTATAAAAAATATAATTTTTATTTTGAAATTTTATTTATAATAGTAATTTGGAGTATTAGAAGGGGTGGATTACACCCTCTCTCATCCTACTTTATTAAATACCTTAATAATTAGATGATCAAACGGGGAGTCGTGAATTTGGGGGGTGAACGAACGTCGTTTTTGCACAAATAACAAAGAAATAGACGAAATTTAAGAATTTAATTTTTCAATTTAAAAAAATATTTAATTACTAATTATAATAGAAGTTTTAGAGTTTTTGTTAAGAAAAGCATGGGGTGGGGGAGGAGAGAGAGAAAAAGAGAACGGACTTCATATGATTAAAGAAAAAATGTTAATAATAGTGAATTAATTAATAAGTTTTGTTTTTAAATTTTATCTATTAAAAAAAATAATATTTTAGTTTATTAGAAGGGGGTGATTTACACCCTCTCACTCCCTGGGTGTCATACTTTATCAGAGTGTTATAATTACAAATTGGATATTATTATGAGTTTATTAAAAAGAGAGAAAAAAAAGTGGAAATATAAATAATTATAAAATGTTAGTTAATCCGTTATGCAAATGAGATAAGGAAATATTCAATACCTTAATGATAAGATGACCAAACGAGAGGTGGATGAACGTCTTAATTGCACAAATAACACAACACAATATAAAAAAGAAACTAAACACACGCGAGAGACGAACGGAGTGACTCATGACACGACTCGAATTCAACTAGAGACAGGCAGGCAGGCAGCGACGAGAGAGAAACAGCATTGCTCTCAGAGCGCCCAAGAAATAATAATTATCAAATAAATTCTCTATTTATAAAAAAATACTTTTCATTTGAAAACAAACTAACGGGGATTTATTCTGTTGGGAATAAAATCGATATCTCTTTATTAAATAACTATTAAAAGACTCACTTCCTTTACACACCCCAAAAACTCACCCTCTATAAAATAAAATACTTCTAAGCGTAATTTTTTGTATTTATTTATTTATTAGGGATCTATTCGAAGTGAAATAATTTTTAAAAGACTTATTTAATTAATCCACCCCCAAAACTCACCCTCTATAAAATAAAATACTTCTAAGCGTAATTTTTTGTATTTATTTATTTATTAGGGATCTATTCGAAGTGAAATAATTTTTAAAAGACTTATTTAATTAATCCACCCCCAAAACTCACCCTCTATAAAATAAAATACTTCTAAGCGTAATTTTTTGTATTTATTTATTTATTAGGGATCTATTCGAAGTGAAATAATTTTTAAAAGACTTATTTAATTAATCCACCCCCAAAACTCACCCTCTATAAAATAAAATACTTCTAAGCGTAATTTTTTGTATTTATTTATTTATTAGGGATATATTCGAAGTGAAATAATTTTTAAAAGACTTACTTAATTAATCCACCCCCAAAACTCACCCTCTATAAAATAAAATACTTCTAAGCGTAATTTTTTGTATTTATTTATTTATTAGGGATCTATTCGAAGTGAAATAATTTTTAAAAGACTTACTTAATTAATCCACCCCCAAAACTCACCTCTATAAAATAAAATACTTCTAAGCGTAATTTTTTGTATTTATTTATTTATTAGGGATATATTCGAAGTGAAATAATTTTTAAAAGACTTATTTTTACAAAAAAAAAAAAACGAAATTTCCTGTGTTATTTAAATGGGAAATCGAAAATATCAATGAGCCACCTCTTAATATTAATATTAAGAGCTCAGGTCTTACCAGAATTTTTTTTTCATCATTTCGAATGAGATTTTCATAGTAACTAAGGGAAAAAAAATTTTTTTTTGGCCCACCCTAATATATATAGCTAAATATTTTTCGAGATCTATATATTTGAATAAGATAATAGTATTCAAAATACCCCGATTCGGACTAAACAAGTCATAGATATATTTAAAAGGATGTTTGGCCTCACCAATAAAAAACACTCACAGTCTCGTTAAAAATATCTAATATATATTATAAATAATTTTTATCGTATAGGCCTAAAATCTTATATAGTCTAAGTTGCCGAAAAGACTGTGTGCTTCTGTGTCTGACAAGGGGGGGGGTATATTTAGTTTCCGACAGTAGGGTACAATTGAATTCAAGATGTAAAATTTATAAGTATGGGAAAATATTTATATTTTGTTACCATGGCAACCATTTCTCCTATCTTTTCTATGGAGTACAAGAGTAAAGTGGTCTTCAGAAGATTTCAATGACAAAATGAGAATATACATTTTAAAGAGAATCTAAAAAATAATTGATATTTGAATTTAAAAAAAAATCGTTGGAGCGAATTTTGAGAAAATCGAAAAAAACTGAAAAAGTGCATCAGTAAAGTACTAGTACTTTTTGGCCGATTTTGTTCAAAAGCTACGTGTCACGTCCCATGGGGGTGCCTAACTTAAATATAAAATTTCAACCTCCTAGCTCTTTTCGTTCTTGAGATATTTTGTTCACAGACAGACACACACACACAGACAGACCATGTCGCGAAAACCACTTTTTTGGATTCAGGGGACCTCAAAACGTGAAGATCCATCAAAATCTCGACATCGAATTTTTGACATGAAACCAATACTTTCTCTCTATATATATTAACATATATATAGAGGTAAGAGAAAGTAATAATTTAATTAAAATATGGTAACAATGTCTCATTAAAAATTTCTAATTTCAAAAATCCTTTTACAATTTCTAATTTTCTATTGCTTTTTAGTTAAAATTAAACAAACATTAATTTATAATAACTCTTGAAAATATAGTGTGGGGGTGGTGGGGTGAATTATCATTTTTCATTGGATACCTTGACATGTACAGAACTACTTACTGTACGTTGTTTATTTACTATCCATCGCTATTCTGTTTACCCAAACATTAATTAAATTTTCTTATGAATATTAACTAACACTAGGTTAAATATTAACCACAAGGAAAAAAAACAACAACAATTTCCTCCCCTCTTCATTTTCTTTTTAATATCTAAAAATCA
>JAKCPI010031284.1:0-10161 GCA_023213315.1 Euborellia annulipes
ATTGAATCTCTTTTCAGACAAAGCTCTTCCTAATTAATGAAAAATAATTAGGCCTATATTAAAAAAAAAAAATCATGTTTGTCAAAAAACTTAAACTTTCAGAATCTATGTACTATTTATTAAAACTATGTACTACTATGTACTAATATGAACTATTTATTAAAAGTACCTTTCACTGACCGGTAGAGGACAGAAGTGGCTACATGTTTATGTAAAAAAACCCAATTTCACCAAATGTGTTCATTATCTAGTTCTTGCACTCATCTTCAATTTTTCGCCTTATGATTTAGAATTGAAAATAATGGACTATTAGTAAATTAATTATAGAGATTTGTGTTTAAAAAAAAATTGATCTTTTTTTGGCAGATACATATATTTACAAATTTAACAAATTTGATTTTGACCCCCCACTATATATTTGCAAATAATTTTTTTTTAAATTTCATTAAGGTCTTTTTCAACAACGAAGGCCATTTAGACCCCATCTCTATTTTATTTCATTTGGTTTGGAAGCCAATCCAATTGAAATAAATTATCATATGAGACGGGATGCGAACCCGCGACCCTTGGTACAAATGGCCAGCACGCTAACCGAGGGCTATAAAAAAATTTTAAAACATTGTTGTGATTTTAAAAAATATCAAAGTTATTAGTGGGTAGCTAGCTATTCGTAGGAGGTAAAGATTAATTTAGAATATGATATTTTTTATACTATTCCTAATACAGTACTCTGTACTCTCTTCTTCTGTGCCAAAGCCTACTATAATAAAGTCTATATAATGTAGAAAATAAAAAAAGTAATTAAAAAGCCATGAAAAACTACAAGAAAATAAGTCTGATGTAATAAAGTATCAACTAAGTAATTATTTGAGATACATATATCCCACTTTTATATTTCCTTTTCAATTACAATGACTGGTTTTATTGACCCTCGAAATTGAGTCATTATGGCCACTTTTACATTTGCTTTAAGAGATATATTTGATATTAAATAAAAAAAGAAAGTAATATTTCTTATCAAGCGATTTTTCTGCTAAAATTAAATCGTATTATATGAAAAGAAGAAAAAGAATAGGCATATTTTTATCGCTCGGCTTTTTTTTAACGATCTCTGGATTTCAATTGGTTATGACGAATACACCATTTTCCTACTCTTTGAGGAACAAATCAATTCAGTTTATGCTCTCCAATGCTTTTAAGACCAACGATAAAGAAATAAAGAGAGAGAAAGACGTTTTCTTGTATTAAGAACGAGTCTCGCATATAAGGTAGAGTTGCACAATTCTTCTCTAGACTAATAAAAAATATATATTTATTTAGAATTTATTTTCACTGGCGAATGAAAAATTGACGACAATATGCGCGGGAGAAGAATACGAAAAATATTTTTACTTAATATTACTCATAAAAGTAGCATTAAGTTATTTTATTAGTTGTTCAGTTGTTATTGTTATTATTTATCCTGTGTATTGTGCTTATACTGGAAAATATACTCTCTGGAGTTTTTTTTTTTTTTTTTTTTTTTAAAACATTCACACTTTTTTTTTCTCATTCACACTCACACTTACACACACATTCACACAGTCTTTTCGGCAACTCAGGCCATATAAGACTTTTTACGATATCCGTTATTAATAAATATACATATATGGGGTCCAGGCATTTTTATTTAAGCCATTTGGTATCCAATTGGCTTAAATAAAATCATCGGACTGCCTGGGGTCCGAACCCGCGACGTTTGGTATAGCACGCTAACCTCTACGCCATGCCCCGAGGGCCTCTCTGGAGTTAATATGTAGATAGAAACTAAAATGCTCGAAACTTAACTATTACAAATTTTAAATTAAAAAAAATTTATTTTTCTCTAATTACAATAATAGTCAAAATATTCAAAAAAAATCTAGTGTGACTGGCGCACAGCACACAACTTTCTCTTACCTTCTGTACTGTGTACTGTGCTTGTCACACCAGATTTTTTGTGTCGACATATATTTAGTTCCGACAGTTCGAAACATTTGAATTCAGATGTAAAATTTTTAAGGGAAAATATTTATATTTTGTTACCATGGCAAACATTTCTCCTCTTTCCTATGAAAATACAAGAGTAAAGTGGTCTTGAAAAGATTTCAATGACAAAATGAGAATATACATTTTAAAGAGAATCTAAAAAATAATTGATTTTTGAATTTTAAAAAAATCGCTGGAGCAAATTTTGAGAAAATCGAAAAAAAAACTGAAAAGTACACCAGTAAAGTACTAGTACTTTTTGGCCGATTTTGATTAAAAGCTTATTTTCACGCTCCCGGGGGTGTTGTTTAACTTAAATATAAAATTTCAACCTCCTAGCTCAATTCCTTCATGCTTGAAATTGAACAGACACACACACACACACACACACAGACAGACCATGTCGCGAAAAACCACTTTTTTGGATTCAGGGGACCTCAAAACGTGAAGATCCATCAAAATCTCGACATCGAATTTTTGACATGAATCCAATACTTTCTCTCTATAGGCCTATATATATATGTATTTTAACATATACATATAGGTAATAGAAAGTAATAAGATCAAAGCAGGCGATAAAAAAACAAAAAAAAAAATTGGCGTGACCAGTTTCATCAAATTTTTATTAACCTGCTAAATATCAATTTGTTTATTTAAAGCATTTTTTATATTTCATCTCAACCGGACAAAATTCTATGAATGTTTCTCTCGGGGGGGGGGGGGGTTACACCTGTATATAAATGGATAGCTCTCGAATCAATTGGTGTGATTTTTTTCCAACCCTCATTTTCCATAAGAATTTTAGATATTAAAAAAATTTATTTCAAATCGTATTCGTTAATGTATCAAAATATAAATATTTTTGAATTCTATATTTGAAAATAAACAAGATTTGAGTCCTAATTATATTTTATATTCATTAACAAGTGGAATCAAAGGCGAGTACAAGGGAGGAAGGGGGTTATTACCCCCCCCCCCCCCAAAGATTTAAAAAAAATTTATTTTTAACGAAAAATTTTAAAAATTAATACTTAAAAATTTGATTTGTATTAAAAAAAAAGAAATTTGTGTGCTGTGCAACGAGTCACACCAGATTACCCCCCCCCCCCCCCCCCCCCCCCGAGAAACACCTCTGGATCCGCCCTTGAGTGGAATATAAATAGGGATGGAAAAATTGACCTAAATCAAATTCTTAGATATTGATAATTTTTACTTTCTTTTACCTATATATGTAAAATATAGTGAGAAAGTATTGTGATCATGTTAAAAAGTTCGATGTCGATATTTTGATGGATATACACGTTTTGAGGCTGTGCGACCATTCACACCAGATTTTTTAAATTGTTTTATTTGGTCTTATTTTTGAAATTTTCTGATTATTTTGACACATTTTGTACTATAACAGAAAAATAATTTTTTTAAATATAGCTATTATTTGTAATTGTAGAGTTCGGAGCATTTAGTTTTTATTTACATATTAACTCGAGAAAGTCTATTTTCCAATATAGAGACCGAAACGTTTCCTGATTATTAAATCAGCATTCTGCTACTGCCTATTCAATTTTATTAATACACATGTTTTATGGGAGAATAATGGTGTGACTAGTCGCACAGGACACATCTCTTTCCTACTACTCGTTTAAACTCTATACAGTATGGCCTCGGATGGCGAAAGATTTAAAAAAATAAAAAAAATTCTCTTTTACTGTTGATTTTTGAATTGTGTCACTTCTATCGCCTGGATGCAAAAACATTTTTCTTATCAAATAATTTATACAGTATAAACAACAAACAGTATTATTACATGTTTAATTGAAGGATAATTTTAATAATGTTTTTATTGTTACATATTGTTTTTGATAATCATTGTTATTTATTTTCTTTTATTAATCCACCCTAATAAATACTCGGTATTACTTTAAATTTTAATGAGCCATTAAATACTTAAATTTACTTTATCTGATTATTTTGACATTAACAACGGCAATCATTAATGATTTAAAACTTTACCCTAAAAGTCATTAAAAACGCAAAAATATCTAATTTGAATGCTCTTTTTATTAATAGTTATTTTTAAATGTAATTTAACGACAGAACAACCTGTATTTATAAAACATACTTCCCCTTCCTTTCAGGGCTGCTTTTATTATCTTGCAAGTGTCAAATTTGTTAGGGTAAATGGGCGCCAGAATGAATAATAATAGGGAAGCATTTTCTAAAACATTCCTCATCAGATTTCTATTGTTTTTTTTTTCTTTTAAATAACTTTTATTTTATTAACGATAAAATGAAAATAGCGTGAAAAAATTCAGTTTCAATTTCATTTATACTCAATAATAATTCCATTCATTCTTAGTGTATATTAATAGATAGGTGAAGTGACTTAAAGCACCCCCATACGTTAACTTGAGTGATTATTTCATAGTTTTCAAAAAAAATTTGAAAATGTTTTTTTTATATAGACCTATATAGCCTATAGCACAACTTGTGGTTCAGGCGTAGAAGACCCAATAAAGTTTTTTTTAGAATAGCAGCTAGATAATATTTCATTTATTAGGCCATCTATGCTGACGTATCGGTCTTGGTCAAAACCATCCTCAGTGCTTGGAGGCATTCAATTAAATATTATTGAATTTAGAAATATTATCTAGCTGCTCTTTTTTCTTCACACATCCAACGATCATTATAGAAAATTTTCATCTTTTTGTTATAAAAACAATGAAATGGATGCTTTAATATTTTCCCCTCACTGTACAGTATGCGCCAAAATTAAGTCCCCACCTGATATCTAGAGCTTTAAGTATATGCTATAGTATATGGTATGAGGAGGCGATGAGCCGAGGGAATAAATCAGTTAAGTTTATAATCCTGAGTTGAATACAACTCGTGTTCAAATCCACCTCATGGCAATAAATTATCCAACTCTATTTGAGATGCCTCCTCCTGAGGAAGGAAACGGGAAACCACCTCAGTATCATTCCCATGAGAGTTACTCTTCAGAGTAACCACAACGTGTCAAGTCTGACACTAATGACTGAGAAAAAATGGTATATAATGAACTAATTTTAATGACCGAAAAGGTAAAATAAAGATGATTATAAAAAAAGATGATTTTATTTTACCTTTTCAAATTTAAAATTATTTCACAATATACCATATACTATAGCATATACTTAAAGCTCTAGATACCAAGTGGGGACTTAATTGTTGCGAATTGCGAAATATTGAAAATATTTTTCTTTTAGAAGTTCAACCTCTTTCCCTCTCATGAAAACAGTACTAATTAACAAGCTCTTTAAACTGGAAATTCTAATTATAAAACGTTTTAAGTGTCCTGGACATTTCTTCAGTCCTGAGGATGGTAACATAGATCGAAACATGGTTTGCCGCCATATCAACCGTAGGCTCTAGTTGAAACATTATGAATAGCTGCTTTGCTCTTTTCTTCTTTACCTTATTACAAGATTTACTCAGCTATTCATCTCATATTTATATAATTATGCATTGTTTTTCTACCAGTTATCGGAATTTTCTCTGGGGACCGGCAAGTTTGTACTATTGATAATTAGCGGGAAATACGAATAATCGGACCACTGTCTTAGAAATCGTTTAAAGCAGTGGTTCCCAACCTTTTGTAGCCCATCGCCCCCTTTCTGGAGGTTGACTAATACCTATTGTCCCCATTTCATTTATCTCTACCCAAATCTTTTAAAAATCTAAAATAATAATTTTATTTTTATGAAGAAAATAACAAAAATGGATCTTTTTTCAGCGGTCAATCTTAATTTAATGAAAACAAAAGTGACGTTTCGATTCTAGATTGGAATTATCTTCAGACTTTTATTTTTATGACAATTTTTTGACCTCTTTTATACTGGCCATCTTCTAAATGGGAGATTTTTCTATTTAATTTTTTTTTTTTTTTTTTTTTTAATTTTAGTAAACTTTAATAATTTTTTCCCCTATGAATACTCATCGCCCCCCACTTATTTATTGCCCCCTGATAACCCAAATCGTCCCAGGTTGAGAAACACTGGTTTAAAGTCTATAAGGCCTCAAATGATGAAATATTTAAAAAAATACTCTTTTGCTGAAATAGTTGATTTTTGAGTTGTATCACTTCCTTCCCCGCGGTGCGATATATAGGCCTACTATAGTTGTAATCTCTCGGCAGGGTGAGAGCTACTAAACATTTTGGTATTGGTATCTTTTCCCCTTCAAGAGAAGGCAATATTTTTAATCAATCATCAAGCAGCTTGAGAGGAGAGTCTTTTATTATCTCTCTTGTTTAAAAATAAATACAAAATACATTATACTTAATTTTATCTGAAAATAAATTAAACTAATGTTTTTTTAAAAACTCCTTATTTAATAGCTCAACGAACGAGTCTTTTAATCCTTTTGATTAATTCTAAAAGCAATTATCTTCGCTATTTCGTCCTCTAAAATTAGATTTATTTTCTTTTAATACCCAAGCGCCATGTCGTCGTCGCCGTCACTCGTAGCCATTGAAAATTAATGATGTTTTGATCTCTGCGACACTGATTTAAAGAAAAAAAAGACGTCCGAAAATCCCTTCCGTATCTGTCGACTATATCACTAGTTAAGCCCATCTAATGCCTGTTATTGTCCTAATGCATCATTAGAATAGACCATTAAATGGGGTTGAGTTGATTTCTCTCGATTAATCAACATGGCCGCATGCTAATCCGGCCCTCAACTGAGGATGCAAGCCGACGGGAATTCGAAACGGAGTGAAAATGAACCCGAAGCAAGGATTACAAGGGTCAGTCCTGGCAACCGTATTATCGCCATTGTCGAATTAGACTAAAAACTGAAATCTCCTCTCTCGTCCCCCAAATGGGGGATTAATATAATTGAGAAAAACTTTTAATTTAAATGTATCAATATTAATTAATTTGATCCATTCTTCTCTGTTTAGATCTCTTAAAGAAATCGGAGTTAAATATTAAATATTAATTTATTCTTTGAAAGAATTACATGCTCATAAAGATAAAAATCTTACAAGTAATTAACTTTTATCTCTTCACTTCCTTCTCTTTATAACAAGATAATCGTTTTTCAAAAAGAAAAAAAAAGGAATGGTCAGCTGAAAGCAAAACGAATCTATTTTATTTTGATAATAATATATTGCCGACTTTTGTCGCCAAAGGAGACAAAAGCCGGCACTCATATCGACCCTAAAATTCTTTAACAGGATCGGTGACTGACAGGGGAGACCGATGGACGGGGGGACCACCGAGCATAAGGGCAGGGCGGTCCCGAAAAAAAGAAAAAAGAAGAGCCGAAGGGCGGATCGACAACAAACAACAACACAATTGAGCATATTTGGATATTTCAAGTGACATGTTGGCCCACTGTCTGTTTATGAATAGATTCATTAGCGGCGGTTCAAAAAAAAAAAAAAAAAAAGGATCGTCTCCAGGTTGCGACATTTTATTTTCAGCCATTGCGAATTGTCCTCACCATTTTATGACTCGTATTATGAAATTATGGACCAAGCCTTTCGGCAGATTTCTATAAAGACATTCCTAACAAAGCTTTCTATTTCACGGAAAAGAAGGAAAAAACAAGTGAATTATTGACTTGTACACCTTTTGTAACAAAAATTCAATTTTCGGACTAGCCAGGCTTCTCTTCTTTCAATTATTCTATTGTTCTTTTTTATTTATTATTTTATTTCCTTATAATAATCTTTTTTGTCCCTTCCCTCTACTCATATCGCATGGCCTAATGATCATAAATACATCTCGCTCACACCGATAATTGTCATTTGAAATAATATTTAAGTGCCAATAAAAAATTTAAATAAATTTTCTTTTACTCTACCTATTAATTAATTTAATTGGAAAAATTTCTAAATTTTCTAATATTAATATTAAGCTTATTATTGTGGACATCGCTTTCTGAATACAAAATAAAAGCCCTTTTCAAAAAAAAGTAAATATTGAGAAATAACTATTCTACAATATATCTTATTACTATTCAGATTGTTGGTATTTTTAAGAATTATTAAATTCGTTGGACATAAAATGCAAATAAATTGTATTAACAAATGACAACTCTATTTATGTAGCTATATAAAATTTAAATATGCTCTTTGAAGGTTGAAGTTGGCAGGGTTAATCCCAGCCGAAACGTTCCAATAAAGAGTGTTTATTACCAAATAGAAGCTCAATTATTTGGCTGCATCCTCTTTCCTATTCAAGAAATAATAAATAAAAATTCCCAAGTTATGTATGAGAATTAAAGAATGGGTGGTTAGCATAACATTATAAATTCATTTTCTTAAACTTAACAAGTTTTTATCATTTTTAAGATAGACTAATTGAATTTTGAGGTACATAAATAATAAAAAAATTGCACTGAAAAATCTCGATTTTTTAAATGCTGAACAACTCTTCTTAAAAATTTAGAACCCAAATTTCACAAATATTTCAAAATTAATCATTTTGAGTTGCGTCCCCATTGCATTCAGTCAGTGATATGGCATTATATTATCTAATTTCTCTTCTCTTTTGTTGCAGGCTTGCCTGGATTGGAACGCTTTGGATTCTTCATTTGCCAGGGAAGACATGTATTTTGTAAGTAGAATTTGAATTTGAATTTTTTTTTTTATTTTTCCACTAGTATAAAAATTTTTTTTTTTTTTATGTCTTTTCATCATCTTAGGCCATATAGACTTTAACGATATTCATAATTTTTAAATACGATTTTTGTGGGGGTCCAGGCACATTTATTTACATTTAGTATCCAACCCGCACCCATTGGTTTAAGATTATCATTATTATTGACATTCGGAAATATGTTTGAGGAATGTTAGAATTAAATACTTCCTATTTACCATTTTCTTGCTCTTATCATTGGGTTGACATCATATTTAACTGCTCCTCTAACACCCTATCGTAACCAAATAAATTTTTCATTTTAATAATATTGCACACCAATTTCTAAAGTGACACAACTCAAAAAGTTTTTTTTTTTTTTTTTTAAACACTTTTCTCATTCACACTTATATTCACACACATTCACACAGTCTTTTCGGCAACTCAGAACATTTAAGACTTTGACGATAACCGTTGTAATGAATATATCTATTGGGGGTTCAGACATTTCTATTTAAGCCATCTGGTATCCAAATGGCTTAAATAAAATCATCGGACTGCCTGGGGTCCGAACCCGCGACTTTTGGTGATATTCAATTGCAAATGTTCCTTTGACGAATTAATAGCGGGAAGCTTCAAGACAAGACACATATCCTCTCGGATATTCAGGTTTTAAAGCAAACTTTCTGCACTTAAGATATTTCATAGAGAACTGTTACCATAACATTTTTTTGAAATACGTTTTTAATATTATTATTAACGGTACATTTGCTCCATTATTTTATTATTAATAGCCAATTTTAAAAAATATAAGCCTCACTAAATCTTTTTTTTAGTACAACTTCATTAATCTTTCTTATATAATTTACTAATGAAGATTTATGTTATTAATATTTGATTGCTTTAATATACTCAACTGATAATATTGTTCTTTATGATTTGAACAATTTGCTTAATTGGATTGCCCCTCCACTCGGTCTACTAAGAAAACAAGAGACGTCTTTGGTTTTAAGCTTGCTTAATAATAAATCTGTTTTGAAAGCATATAATTTTCGCTAAATACAGTTCTTCGACTTTGATCTTGAAAGGAAGAAGATATTACATATCTTCCCTTCTATTATTATTATACTCTAAGGAGCAATCGATTGCACTCTTACTGCACCGGATAATTATTTTAAAACCCTTTTATATACACGAAAATGTCATTAAGGCAATGAAATTGAAAAAAAAATCTTTTTCTCGGTTAGAATTTTTCTTAAGACGTTTCCGCTGTGAATGCAAATGCGTATCCCGAGGGAAATAGGGTGATATTTTCGGGAAAGGGGGAAGAAACCATCCAAAAACAACAAGACTCTTGTTTGTATATGAAAATCATCGTTTGAGAATCCCATCGGCGTATGGCTCACTGCATTATAATGCATATTGCTTGAATCTTATAATAAAAATTTCTGAAACAATAATCCTCAAGAACAAAAATTTTGTTTCAAAGGTGATTGAGTTTTATTGAAAATAATTTAATTTTTATATA